>MJUU01052256.1:88065-104016 GCA_002080025.1 Modiolus philippinarum
CCAAGTATTATACAGCCCACTGGAAATTCTCCGCAATTCTCCGCTTACTTCTTCCTTAGGTATATACTGCATTGGAGATTCTCCACAATTCTCCGATGACATATTCCTGAGACACTACCTGTGAGATTTTCCGCAATTTTCCGCAAACTTTCCAAAGAATTATACTGGCTTGGAGATTCATCACAATTCTCCGCAAACTTTTCCTTAAATATAATATTCCCATGGAGATTCTCAGCAATTCTCCGCTTACTTTATCAGTAGATATGTAGATTGGTTAGGAGAGTTTTTATTTTAGAATTTGCATGATCTCTTACATGAAGTATGAACCAAGCACTGTCACTGTAAGTAAAGATCAACATTTTTTTTATAAATCTCTCTGTGTTGAATGAGGGATTACAAAAGCGATTGAGATTTCAAAAGTGATTTTTATCAAAAACTTTTGTAATCCCTAACCACTTTATTAGTTATCCCATCATTTAAAATGTGGTTTAGTATTTTTGAAATTCAGAACCACTGTCACCTTAACAAAAAAATCAACATTTTTTATAAAACTCTTGAGTTGAATGAGGGATTGCATTAGTGGTTGAGATGTCAAAAGTGGTTGACTAAGATTTTTTTCAACCTCTTTTGAAATCCCCAACCACTTTTGTAATCTCTAACCAATTTTGTAATCCCTAACCACTTTTGTTATCTCATGATTTAAATGTGGTTAAGTATTTTTGAAATCCAAAACCACTGTCATTTTTAGTAAAGATCAACATTTTAATGCCCTTTTCTCCTACAGTTTTTATTCTAGGAAGTTTTTATTTTGGAGATCTTTTGTAACTATATTCAAGATATGCATGTGGTAAGGATTTTGGTTATTTTTTTTGTTAAAATTATACATTGTTAAATTTAGTCATTTTGGTGATTTTAGTAATACAGGGTACATAGTTTGTCCATACAACTCCTCCTACAGTTTTGATGCTAGGGAGTTTTTATTTTGCAGATAATTTGAACCTATATTGAAGATGTGCATCTTGGAAGGATTTTGATTTTGATGCATTTTTGGAAAAATACTCATTGTTGAACTTAGTCATTTATTGGATGAAGAATAATAGAGAGTATACAGATAGTCCTCCTACAGTTTTGATGCTAGGAAGCTTTCATTTTGCAGTTCATTTGTACCTATATCAAAGATGTGCATGTGGTATGTATTTTGATTTCGGTTCTTTTTTTCAAAAATATACATTGTTAAACTATTCATCTTTTGGTAATATAGTAATAGAGGGTACATAATTTATTTGTGCAACCTAGAGTAACATGTGTTTAGCAGGGGCATCATATATTTCTTACAGACACAATTATTGCTAAAAAAAAATCCCAATTTGATTCAACCTTGCGCGGTGGTAAATGTCATCCTCTAGTTTTCATGAAACTGTTTGAGTTCAGATAACTAAATACCGAAGTCACTGTGAATTTACTTTCTGCATATGCGCATTTCGACAATTTATGTCTCATCAGTGCAGATAAAATATAAATGTTTGGAAGACCATAAACTCAAAGATGTTTAAAAACTAATAGAGAACAAATAACCAAAGTGATCTAAATTTAAAGCCAAAATCAGCTAAGGACAGAGCTTTGCATGAGGGAGATACTCCTTAGTTTTCAATAAAACTTACAAAATTCTGGAAGGTTTCAAAATAATCGGCTTTCGGGTCAGCACTGGTGAATACCCACGGGGACTAACAGTCCACCAGCAGTGGCATTATCCAGTGGTAACAAATAACTAAATACCGAAGTCACTGTGAATTTACTTTCTGCATATGCGCATTTCGACAACTTATGTCTCATCAGTGCAGATAAAATAAGTTGAGTTCAACTAAGGAAGCTGGCAGAGAGGTTAAAACAGCCAAGGGAAAGCTGAAGAAAAAATCAAAGTGACGTCCAAGCGCGAAGTCTTAGGAAGAGTATACAGCACGGTGACCCTCGAAACACTGAAGCCACATGACATGGAAACATTCATTATGTTCATGCAAATGAGCCACGGCATAATCCGAAGCAAGATATCAAAGGCCCAGCAGAGAAAAGAGGGTTGAAGGTGCAACTGCTCCCCCGGGTGGAAATGTATCTACGAAACCCGATATTTCTTGTCAACCTTGACCACCATCACCAAGTCGTTAAACCTGGACCAGGTGATAGCACAAATTGGGGGAAAGATCACGGAGGGATGGCACATATCCAGAGTAGAGGTAGTGGACACATTGAAGAGGATTCAGTTGAATGAATACAAACAACTCGCTGGAAGCTCATATACCCCACTTTCCAAGAATCTGGTAGCCAAAAAGGCAATGATCAATATTCAAATAACATAATACCGAAGTCAAAATAATGATCTGAAGTTTTTCAAATGGTCTATCCTCTCGGCGCTTCATAGGGGGAGGTAGACCATACACGTACCACTCGAGTGACTTTATACGCGAAGTGGCTATCCAGCTTAAGCTCGATGGGATCAATTCCCGGTCTCACTCCGTGCGATATATAGGTTGGAGAAGCTAAATGAGGACATCAAGTGAACGTCTACGAGCTCGACGGGGTGAAGAATGGAGGGGTCTGCCCTCTGCCAATCTGCAAAAGAGTTCTTGGATCGTTTGCTATTGGCACTACTGGGTAATTCATCTACCTCGGTTTTTGACGGCGCAGGTAACCGATCATGATGAGAAAGCTTACCTCTGACGCCGGTACCTTAACACCTTCACCTGGCAAGATATCTTGGACAAGCATATATTGTATTGCGGCCACAAGTAGGCAGGAGAAATCGAGATGCCGGGCGAAGGAACCTTCGTTAGTTTTAAGAATCACATCTAATCCGATCGCTGTAGGTACCCTTCTTCGTCTACGCAAACTTCGAGTGCTTCACGACCAAAATCGAGCCTAAGCCGGCGAAGTTTGGCGTTGATGGAATCCTGCAGCTACTTGAGCGCATGCTGAAGTCTACCGCCCAGAAGCTTTCTAGCTAGGGGACAAAGTCATCTAGAAGCGCATTACATCGGGGTTCCGCTAAAGTGTTTCGATGAGACGATATATAGCATAGAGCCAACCGATGACCTTACATCCTGCAGAGAAAATGGGAGGACATGGGTGAGATCATCATGGACCGGCAGACGAACGATATATATCAGCAGAAAGATTTCAAGAAGCCCGAGAAGATGGAAGAGTTGCGGAAGCCTGGTACCAAGTGCTTCATCTGCGACTTGGAGCTCAGGAGAAGATAGGGTAAGAGGCAACTGCCATTTCACGGAGAGATTCATATGAGCCACGTACAGTGATTGCAACCTCAATTACCAGGCAATAAAAACTCATCCTGTTCATCTTTCATAATCTGGAATGCTACCGATTGTTCATCTCCTCATGAAGGCACTGGGCGCCAACAAGGGCAAGATTGGCTGAAAACCTAACAAGGAAGAACGCTACATCTTTTTTCACCAAGAGTATACCAGTCGGCGAGTACAAGGATAAAATGGACATCTACTTTGTCTTGCTCATTCGACATTTTCCGAAAATTTCCATTTATGTGCATCATAGACTCAATCCGGCGCACTACAACACCGCACCAGGATTAACCTACGATGCAGCACTCAAGGTGAGCTCGAACCGACCCCAATATGCTGCGTTGGGTTTGGCTGGGATACCCATGGTTTCTTAGAAATATGCCTGGACGAACAACCCCTACGTGCAGAGCTACGACCCGCGCAAACCGACCAACTATACCAATAACTTCCACGGATGGCGATGAGTCGGACACCTCCCGCCAAAGCTTTCAAGTGGATTGACATCTCGGAATATCACCGCATGCTCGGCGAGGAGAATGGGCACATGAAAAATATACCTTGCGTTTTATGAAAGTCTAATGTTTTTTTTATCAAAATTCTAACGCCCTTAAAATACTGAGGCTTCATTCCGTGTATTGCACTTGGTGGATGTCCTTGTTACTGGATTTGGCTTCCTATTTTGATATTTTACTTCTTAAAGATTATGGCCTTCCATATCATTTGATTCCAATGCTGCTGATGAGAGGTTACTCTTTGAAACTCGTGTACAGCATATCGAAATTTACTGTTTATTATGCAACTTGGTTTTTTTTTGTATTGTTGAAACCATTGGGCCCATGCCGCTGCTTGTGGACCAGAGGCCTTCGAGGGTATTCACCAGGCCAATAGTCGAAATTGTCTGACATGAAAAATGTGCCTTGCGTTTTGTAGAAATTCACTGCTTTTTAATCAAAATTCTAACCCCCTTGAAAATACTGAGGCTTCATTCCGTGTATTGCACTCGGTGGATGTCCTTGGTACTGGATTTGGCTTCTTATTTTGATATTTTGGTAGTGAGTACATCTTTTTTTTAGATTATGGCTTTCCATATAATTTGATTCTTATGCTCCTCCTGGGAGATTGCTCCTTGATACACGTGTACAGCATAACGAAATTTGCTATTTATTATGGAACTTTGGTATTTTTGTATTTTTGATATCTTAGAATTGATCTAGTACCCCAAGGAGCTCCACGATCACCAAAACGACTATTCCTTCGCACCAGAATTTAAGGAGAATAACTGATTCAGGAAGCTGGTGGCCAACTTCCACGACAAGGAGAAGTACGTGTTCCACTACGTGAATCTAAAGAAGTACCTTGCATTTTGGTCCGAAGATGAAGATCCATCGTGTCCTCCGGTTTACCCAGAGCCCACGGTTTAGGGCGTACGTGGTGAAGAATACCGCTTGCAGGGCCTTGGTCACCAACACCTTCGAGAAGAACTTCTTCAAAGCTCATGGTCATATTCTTGCATGGAGAGTATTCGGAACAAGGTGGAGATGCGACTGGTCAATAGCGATACCAACAGGCAGCTGGTGGCGACACCTTCTTCAGTGAGGATCTGGCTGCGGTCCACCTGCATAGCACAAAGCTGGTTTTCGATTAACCGATCTATCCTGACCTATCGAAGGCCCTGACGTCCAAGTTCGTCTATGATTATCTCAAGCCCAAGTATGGTGACCGAGCTAGCTAGGCAACTGCTACACTACTACGGATAGCCTGCTTTGAGATATTCGGACGTGGACTTATATAAAAATATGGCCTATAGAGTGCGCAGCAGTGTTCGACACCTCCAACTACGCTGCAGTCCATGCTTCCTGTATCTATACTGGAGTCAATAAGAAAGTGCTCGGCAAGTTCAAGGGTGAGTTTGCCGACCACCCGATGATCGAGAACATTAAGCCTTCAAAGTGGATCAAGCGGAGTGCAAGAAGGTTAAAAGCGTGAAGAACTTGTTCGAATGCGTGTTAACCTTCGCAGAACTTTAGGAGTGCCTAGATACGGCCAAGGAAGAGTACAGCTCAATGAATAACATCCGCAGCCGGCTTCACCACGTTCTCACCCTAGAATCCTCAAAGGAATCCATCCTCCTCAAACGATGATAAGCAGTATATCCTGCCGGATGAGATCCATATCCTGGCGGATGGTTACTTCCGGGTCTAAATAAATGAGAAGCATACGAGTGTACGGCATTTTCTCGATATGCCCCACAGTGAAGCTGCCACGGCCCTCGATTTAGACGCCCTACCACCCACTCCGAATCCATCAAATGCAGCATACTAAATCACGACGACGGTGATGTACCCGTCAAGCACTGGACGTGCTGACATGACCATGGAGGCCTCAAAGTCGAAATTGTCGAATATCTGTGACCAGAAATTCGATATTATATCGATAAGCTCCAGCGGCGCGGCGACGTGATCTGCAGGCATTTTTGCCTGTACCTACCTAAGATCATTTCGGAAAGAAGGAAGGACGCTCGAGGAGGTCATCTTTGTGCTAAAGATAAATGGATAAGATCAGAAATCACTCTACCAAGCACATGCCCATCTTGCGCATGTATCAGGATCTTGATATGAGCCATCAACGAATCACCAGTCTTGGATGGCCACGTGATAGCTAGGACGCCGTCACGAAGAGAAGGATCAACCTTATGATGGAGGATAGCCTGATAGGTATCGCGGTTGACCTTAGTGGCAGAGCTCTGTGAAACCCTCGAGGTGGTGAAGAAACGCCTATGACCGCATCGAGATAGAGATGGCAAAGTGCTAACTCATAGCAGGAGGTAAGGTGGTGCGTCGGATAGGGCATGCAACCCGCAAATTGCCAGAGGGGTCCAAACATACGAGCAAGTGGCCACGGGATTGGTACGCTAAGAAATGGCAGGAGCTGGCAGCAAGCATGCAGGCTAGGATAAACTAAAAAACAAGAACAAGTCTAGTAGGTCCAGACGAAGGGTTGGCGATATTATTACACATTGTTCAATTGGTTCAATCATGTCGTTTGAGGGTTTTCACACCACTTACTAGGGCTGGTACACCATAGTCTTTCTGGTATCTCTCTCGAGGGACCGAAAAGATAACCGATGGGGCTTATTGCCGGTCGGATTGCTTTTTCCAGGAATTAAAACCTGCTTAATTCATCGTCGTTGAATTCTTTGAGGCAATAGGTGTGTGGATGCGTATTAAAGGCTTGAGAGATTAGGAAAAATACCCTAGATCCAGCCCAGAGTATATCACGTCTTCAATGTGTTCATTTTCTTGGTGATCCGGACTTTATCTCCGACGTCGAATCACTGCAGCTTCATTGGTGAGAGATCCCCGTAAAGGTTCAAGACGACCTTGGCCTGGCGTTCTTTCTGTGGTGGCGGCGGTTGGATTTAGCTTGATTCATCGAAGCTTGGTGGTATTAAATAGGCGGACGAGATCATTCAAGACGGGGAGACAAGTGCCCGTGAAAGTGGCCGAGAAGTACTTTAACACCTTCTCCTTGATGCTACGACACCAGCATTCCACCACTGTCGACTTTTCTTCGTTCTCGCTGAGGTGGAACTCCACTTCGCGCTTCCGGAGAATATACATGATCTCACGATTATAAATATCTGTGCATTTATTGGTCCATAGCTTCTCTGGTTTGCGATCCTTGAAGATTGTCCGAAAGGCATCCGGCAAGAAGCACGTTTCTTATTCTTGAGCGGCACTAGTCAGTCGTCCTTGGAGAAGACGTCGATGATGTTTAGCAGGGACTGTTATAGATAATTAAATATTTTTAACATTCTATAATGCATTGTATTCATTGTTTTTATTTTGTATGGCCTAAAAATAATGTAATTTGTTTGGCCTAGTTATGTAACTCGTTTACAATAAACAATGGTCAAGGTTATTACACCTTAGAACATGTAGATTTTTCGAGAACATTGACTTAATATTTAACACATAGAATTTCTAGAAGTTTTCCTTACATAATCATTTTAGTCTTTTGATTATCAGTTGATATGGAATGTTCCAGTAATATCTTGTTAATGATTTTTCTAGAAAGAATAAATGTATATATATCAAGTAGCAGAAAAGGGTTAGGTCAGTCAGTTTAATAAGTTTATACAGGATTAATTTGTTTATATAGGATTATTACGAACATCTTTTGTATTGGAAATTGACATCAGTTATTGTGAATCTATTATCAACTATTTAGTGAGGATTATAAGGAATTATTCATCTGGACATTTATTTGTGAACTAATAATTTGGATATTTACTTGGACTTCATTATTGTCAGATAAGTCATATATTGTATTAAGTTGTAAATCATTATTTTTTTCGTCTTTTTTTTTAACATTCCTGACTTAAATTTAAAATAATTTATTGGTAATTTCTACCACATAACAGTACTTGAAACCTCGGTTTTGGCGAGAAAAGGCACTAATATCCGGGAGATCGGCAGCCTAAGTCTCGTTCTAACTACCCTACCATCTCGCAACACTTCTAGAATTGGCGCTGGACTTGATTATGTAGTTTTCTGATCTTCGGCTAGTTCATCAGTACCCTTTTCCCCCAAGCCCACCCCAAATCTTGCTGTGTTATCGATAATACTCGAAGCTTTCGAGGACAGTGGGATTAGGAATGGGATCGAAGGAGGCCAGCATCTTCTTATCATTTCGTTTCGGTATTTCAGGTTGTGCATTGCCAATTTATGTAGATGTTGAAAACCTCACCTACGATCAGCCTACTGCGAGTAGGCATAACCACGTTCTGCTTCCGTATCCATCCGTCTTAGCTCTGATCATCCTGAAATCGGACTGAGAAAAAAACTACTACTACGACTCGACTACGATCGACTCTACCAGCCTATACACCAGCTGCTGTGTTGGGTGTTGGGGCAAAGGCTTACGAAAGACGATTTCCGTGACCTTTTATCGAACAAGGATAACTATCCCCGTTCCATGATCGACGTCGTTAACATGATGAAGCCACCACCCAAACCAAGCGGTTACGGCTTTTTCGAGCATCGTCGCTTGGGACCTCAACCCCTCTCAAAAGCATCTCATAGTTTTTCTATGACTCTGATGATGAGCAAGCAAAGCGAAGAATACAACGTGTGCGGTCGCAATAATAACATAGAATATTGTCAAAATTACTTCAAGCAATCGATCCGGGAGAATGCCAACTTCATCTACCTCTTCGAGCAGGGTGCTAAGAATCGCGATAATATCCCCCGGGATCATTGCAACGATCTCAGCTCTAACCAATTCGATACCCTATGTAACCATCGCTCGCAGGAGCACTACAATTGTAAAGTCCGTGCAATGTAGGCCAATTTTATTTGGTCTAAGATAAAAAATGGATCTCTTTCTGGATATCAACGGGACTTTGATCGGGTGTCTGAGAATGTTACCAAGTTTCCATGACCTCCCCTTCAATGTGAGCACCAGTGGGAGCGGGTGCCTATTTATGGCATGGACCAAAGTTATAGATGCAAAAAGATAGATCCCAGTTGAATCAAGACCGTCGGCGGCAATCAGTGCAGGTACACATTCAATATGGGTCAGTGTTAATTAGATGCAAGATGCACTCGAAACTTTCTGCTTAGGGGCGATTGATCTAATGCTTTGGGACCCAACGCTTACGGGGCGTTGGCAATTCTAATAATAAATAACGCCATTGGATCCTGCAGGAGACCAAGTCCAGTATCAAGGCTTACCATATGCAGTGTCACCTAGATAAAATAGGTCTAAGATGCGACATCCCCAAGATATTCAAGCACTAGCAACGTAATCTAGTGGACGATTACAACAGATACACAGAGCACTCTATACCCAATTCTGATGTGAAACTTTTTACAACAATAGATTTGATGGTATTTTACATACACAATTTGTACAGAACACAAATAATAGTAATAAAAAACTGCCCTTAAACATTGTTATTCAAAAGTGGTTATTGATCTATTAATGGCTGATGACAGAATAAAACAAATTACTTTTGAAATCTTAAACATTAGCAATGAAGGGATATGGAGTAAATGTACATGAGACAAAGCCTCTACAAATACATGGTAAAAGAAAGCAATGGAACAACACTTGTATTTTTGTTCTTCATTTTCCAGTCACCATGAGGCCTTCAACAATAACCTTTGCTTACATCTCGTAGTCACTTCAAGACAGCCCCTCGCGCCGGTTAGAGCGTAATTCATTGCTAATTATCGAGCAACGCCACAGCCATGCTGAACAATGCGGAGTTTTTGAAATCCATGATAATATTTCTATGGGGTATCTTGTATTGGTGGTCCTATACAATTATATTTCAAAAGTGGTTATTGCTTTAATAGGAATTGGTGGAAAATATAAACGAACGACTTTTGAATCTGTACCACATTTGTAATCAAGGGATTACAAAAGTGGTTGATTACAATTTCTCATCACCCACTTTTGAAATCCCCAAACTAATTTTGAAATCCAGGATAATACTGCAATGAGGTATCTTACTTAACTTGTACTTAACAACAATACAATATATATAAGATGGCCATATACAATTGTATTTCAAAAGTGGTTATTGCTTTAGTAATGATATGTTGAAGATCTAAGTGGTTGACAGCAATTTCTAATCAACCGCTTTTTAAATCCATGGTAATATTTGTATGGGGTATCTTGCATAATTTTTATATAACATCTTAGTTCGCCCTATACCTTTGGATTTCAAAAGTGGTTCTTACCTTAATAAGGAGTGGTGGAAGATATAAACGAACGACTTTTGAAATCTGTACCACATTTTTTATCAAGGATTACAAAAAGTGGTCGAGAGTGCAAAAGTGGTTGGGGTTACAAAAGTGGTTGATAGCAATTTCTCATCAACTATTTTTGAAATCCAAGATAATATTTTTATGGGGTATCTTACACAATTTGAACTAACTTAACATAAGTATCAGATAAGTGGCCGTTTTAAAAAGGGTTGTCGCTGTAATAAAGGTTGGTGGAAGATATAAACGAACATCTTTTGTAGTTCAAAGCATTACAAAAAAGGCTGGGATTAAAACATAGCTAACCAACGATTCGCCTCGTTATGGCACATCGTCACAGCAGCCCAATTTTGCCTGAATGCTGATATACTATCAAAAATGCATGTATATGCATAGTTACATGAACCTATAATATACAGTTACTGAGATATGAACTCAGATGTATACATTAATGTTTGTTGATCATGAATAAGATGTAGGTTAAAGAGACCTAATTTTGCCTGGATGCTCATCTACTATAAATGCATGCACATGCACATGATCATCGTACCATGTACAGTTTCCGAGATCTGAACTTTGGCGTAACCTTGAATGTAAAGCACTCAGGCTAATTTTGTCTGGGTGCTGACCTACCATCAGAGTTGGATGAATATGCAAGGTGAGAGGATCCTACCATGTACAGTGACTGAGATTTGAAGTTGGACATAACTTGAGTGTATGTAAGACACTCAAGCAGAAAATGTAGGTCAAAGTGACCCAATTTTGAATGGATGGTGATCTACTATCACAGACGCATGCATATGCAAGGTTAGATAATCCTACAATGTAGAGTGACTTGGATCTGAACTCGAACATCAACTGTAAGTCACTCAGGCTGAAAATATAGGTCAAAGTGACCAAGATTTGCCTGGATGCTGACCTACTATCAAAGTTGCATGCATGTGCAAGGTTAGACGATCCTACCATGTACAGTGACTGTGATCTGAACTCGGAAGTAAACTATCATATCAAATGTAGTTACCTAGATATGAACTTGGATGTAAATTTTAATGCAAGCCACTTAAGCAGAAAATATAGGTCAGGGAGACCTAATGTTCTTGGAGGCTGTGAGTAAACGCAAGATGCACCTGCATGCAAAGTTTGATGACCTAACCCTGCATAGTTACTTAGATATAAGCCTAAATGCGGACGCGGACGATGACGTGGATATCAACGCGGACGCAGAACCTTGGGATACTCCAATTGTCCCCCTCAACTTAGTTGAGGCGAACTAGAATGTGGTTGGGATTACAAAAGTTGTTGATAGCAATTTGTAATTAACCACTTTTGAAATCCCTAACCACTTTAAAAATCAATGGTAATATTTTTATGGCGTGTCGGACACAATTTGCATTGAAGATTAATATTGTACAATGGGGTTTCAAAAGTGCTAATCACCTTAATAGGGTTGGCGGCAGAATCAGTCTTCATATTTGGTATCAAGGGAGTACAAAAGTTGTGAGGGGTTACAAAAGTGGTAAGGGATTACAAAAAATGTTGATGAAAATATTTTCAGGAACTTTTGTAATCTCTCATTCAAATCAAAGAGTTTCATCAAAAAAAGTTAATCTTTACTTTGTTCTGGATTTCAAAAATACACATCTGAAATCGCCAGATTATAAAAGTGGTTATGGATTACAAACAACCACTTTTGAAAATCAAACCACTTTTGTAATCCCTTATTCAACTCGAAGAGTTTCATTAAAAGAATGTCAATCTTTACTTAAAGTGATAGTAGCTCTGGATTTCAAAATTACTAAACAACATTTGAAATATAGGGTTTACAAATGTTAAGGATTATAAAAATGGTTGATAAAAAGTCTAAGTCAACCACTTTTGAAATCAAAGCTAATTTTGTAATCCCTAATTCAACCCAAAAAGTTTCATAAAAAATGTTGATCTTCAAAGAGACAGTGAATCTGGAATTCAAAAACTCTAACCCATATTTGAAATCATGGGATAACAAAAGTGGTTAGCGATTACAAAAGTGATTGATAAAAAATCTTACTCAATCACTTTTGAAATCTTAACCCATTTTGTAATCCCTTGTTCAACTCAAAGAGTTTCATCAAAATAATGTCGATCTTTACTTAAAATGACAGTAGTTTTATATTTCAAATAAACTAAACCATATTTTAAATCGTGCGATTACAAAAGTGGATGAGGGATTACAAAAGTGGTTAAAAAAATCGTAGTCAACCACTTTTGTTATCCCTAATTCAACTCAAAAACTTTCATAGAAAATCTTGGTTTTTACTCAAAGTGACAGTGGTTCTCTTTGATTTCAAAAATTCTAAAACAGATCTAAAATCTTAGGATTACAAAAGTGGTTAATAAAAATTCTTAGTCAACCTCTTTTGTAATCCCTCATTCAATTCAAAGAGTTTCATAAAAAAAAAATCGTGGTTTTTACTCAAAGTGACAGTGGTTCTCTTTGATTTAAAAAATTCTTAAAAACATCTAAAATCGTAGGATTACAAAAGTGGTTGGGGATTACAAAAGTGGTTAGGGATTACAAAAGTGGTTAGGGATTACAAAAGTGGTTGATAAAATTTCTTAGTCAACCACTTTTGTAATCCCTCATTCAACTCAAAAAGTTTCATTAAAAAAATCTTGGTTTTTACTCAAAATGACAAGTGGTTCTCTTTGATTTCAAAAATTGTACAAAAGTGGTTGATAAAATTCTTAGTCAACCACTTTTGAAATCTCAACCACTTTTGTAATCCCTCATTCAACTTAAAGAGTTTCATAAAAATCTTGGTTTTTACTCAAAATGACAGTGGTTCTCGATTTCAAAAATTCTTAACCACATTTGCAATCGTAGGATTACAAGAGTGATTAGGGATTACAAAAGAGGTTGATAAATCTTACCTAAACTGACAGTGGTTCTGGATTTCAAAAATACTAAAACACATTTTAAATCATGGGATAACGAAACAGGTTAGCGGTAAGAGATTACAAAAGTGGTTGATGAAAATTCTTAGTCAACCAGTTTTGAAATCTTAACCCATTTTGTAATCCCTGATTCAAAACTCAAAGAGTTTCATCAAAATAATGAAGTGACATTGGTTCTGGATTTCAAAAATTCTAAAACAGATCTGAAATCGTAGGATAACAAAAGTGGTTAGGGATTACAAAAGTGGTTGATAAAAATTCTAAGTCAACCACTTTTGAAATCTCAACCACTTTTGTAATCCCTCATTCAACTCAAAGAGTTTCATAAAAAAAATGTTGATCTTTCCTTAAAGTGATATTTTACAGTAAAACCTGTACTTTTGAAACCAAATTATGTTGAAAAAAATCTTAAGAAAGATGGATTACAAAAGTGGTTTGATAAGACATTTAGTCAAACCATAGGTGAAAATATCACCTAAACTTTCAAGATTTTTTAGATTTATTTACTTGATAAATGTCAAATGAACGAAATATTTTACTTAATTTATGAAAATAAAAAAAAAAACATACATTTATAAAAATATATATAAAAAATTATTACATTAACAAAGTAAGTAGTTGATATCCCAAAAAATCGTAGCTTTTCGAAAACATGTTTTCAAAAAGCTACGATTTTTTTGGGATATCAACTACTATCCAGGAGCATATAACAAAAATCATGTTTTCTATTTTTTTTCTACAACGGTCAAAACTACCACTTTAAAAGTAAAAAAGTAAAATATAACAAGAAACGTACTAAAACAGTCAAGTAGGTTTTACTCACATTTTTTACGTCGCTTGCGGTTTGAGCATCTCATAAGTAAAACAAAAATCTTATAGGTTAAAGTAAATTAAGACTTGGTACATAACACTGACGTGTATCTCTGGTTCTATACTTTTGATTCCTATATATTTCTAGTATGTCTGACAGGTCGTGACCAGTTACTCTCTCTTTAACGAATATATTGCTAAAAGGATAATATAAATATACGATTTCCCCTTGAATATCAAGTATTTCGTAAAAACCATACACCTTGTTTTTATTTTTTAGATTGGTCAAATCATATGCAAGCATTTTTTTACCTGATTTTTATTATAAAAGTCAAACATTATTACTTACCACAACGGTTATGCACTCTCCTACCTGAAATACACTCATGGTTTTTTTATAATAAATATTCGGGTTATAAAAAATGACAATGATTCCCGTATATTTTTCAGAAAAGTCTAATACGAACAATTTTAGAACAATACAAGGAGCAAAAAATATGCCGAGTCATTTTTTTCCGTTTACTCATTGTGGGGCCAAGTGGGTCTGGTAAAACAAATTTGCTTAATGCACCTTTTATTTAAACCCTTATTGTATTACGACAAAATTATTCTTTACGCAAAGAACTTAGAACAACATTACTATAAAGAACTAATTCGAAGATTCGAGGAAATAACTAGGTGTGTCTCTGGAAGATTTATTACAACTATCTAATGATAAAGTTGAAGACAATCGACCGCGAGGACGAAGTATCTGACGAAGTATCTGATGACAAACAAAAAATCGTAATTTTTGACGACTATATTTGTTCACAACAAGATCAATCTTCTATTGTGAAATACTTTATAGGCGGAAGGCACAAGAAAATGAGCGTAATTTCTTTGAGTCAGTCCTATTTTCGGATACCCAAAGACTGTCGTCTGAATTGTAATTTCTACGTAGTGTATAATTTTCCGAGTAAAAAGGAGAGAGATCTTATATCTTCAGAACTTCAGGTCTCAAAAAATACACTTGTTTTAACTACTAAAAAGCAATATTCTTTTCTATATCTTAACTTACCAGACAAGAAAATATTTCATTGTTTTGATCGGGAAATACAATCTTAACTTGTTAATCTCCTTTTTGTACCCCTTATAGGTAATTGATACACCTCAGTGAGAATTTCGCAATGCATTAATAAAAATCAATACGACGTCAAGCTGTTGCCAAGTTATCGAGTAAATTTCCATTCATAAGTACAACATTCATCATACGAACAGTGATATTATAAATCAGGATATAAAGCCGTACTGGATTAAACTTTTCTCGGAGTTAACTTGTGGAGGAATTTGTGCGTGTTCTTTCAGGGATTTAATAAAAATTTATTGTTTTTCTGCTTCGTCAATTGTTGTATGACGTTACGCACGATGTTGCGTTTTCATAGAAATTTCATAAATTTTAGTAAATAAAATCGAAGGTAATATCTATTGAACGAATACAATTCTTAATATTCATATGGTTGTAGTCTTGTACATATAAAAAATCAATACCAATCATAAAAAATATGTTTGTAAGGATTAAAATATTAAACCAAAGTTGTTTAAGTTAGGTATACGTTCACGTTATGCTTGTCACGCGTAACATCAATCAATAAATATAATCAAACATACAGGATAACATAATAGAAATCTTCGACAGATTTTTGCGAAATTTTGCATCATGAGTCCATATGATGTCACAGTGATGCGGTAAACATCATTTTAATATCGGAAGCAAATTGAGAGATAGCAAGACAAAATACCACAATGTCAAATTCTGTCACGTTTGATCTTTCCTGAGCTGATGAAAAATCTAAAGGTTAAAAGATATATGAATAGCTAATCAGTCAGTAACAAAATTAATATATAAAAATACATTTTTCGTGAATTTTACCATATTGTATAGGTTGTATGAAAGAACGGGGTTTAAACATTTTACAGCTCTTTTTGTTTGTCCTATGAAAATGTCCAACGTCGATTTTTCCGCGATTTCGACGTTGCGTGTTTAATTTAAAATTATATAGTTTTTGCATCGTTTGTGAAAACAAAATTATAAAACCATTTCAGAAATACGTTTTTCGCGTAGATTATCATGTTTTTGTTGTTTT
>MJUU01052257.1:9227-20707 GCA_002080025.1 Modiolus philippinarum
TTGAAATGAAGGATTTAGGTAGACAGGATGAGTATGATGATGATAATGAAGAAGAAACTTATTTTCAAGATAATGAATTGGAGAGAACTAGGCAGAATCGTTTAGATACTATTATAAATGCTGGTAGTGATAATGAAAAAAAAACTATAAAAACTGCACAAATAAAATCATTTGTTAAACAATTTTACAAACAAATAAAAAAAATGAAGGATATATACCGGATTTACAGCCTGATTATTCAAATTTTGAAACTGATGAATATCTAAGAATACTTTATTTAAAGGTTGATGATAAAAATATTCAGCTTACTGCTAAAAAAAGGAATTGGTTTTATTTCTCTGAATACTTTACAAAGTAGAATTGGCGGGGGTGGGACAAATGCAATTAGAGATTTGTTACATTTAAGTGATTATACATCTTCTAAACCTAAATCAAAAACTACTAAAGCTTTACAAAATGCAGAAAATGAAATTGATAATAAAGGTATTTTTTCAAAAAATGTAACTTCCCAACAAGAAGCAGAAAAACTTTTAGAAACAGCAAGTAATGCAGAAACATCTGTGAAAAAGTAGTAACATCAATTATTGATGATGAAACATTTAAGAGAGAAGCAGAAAGACGATTTAATTTGCCCTGGAGAGAGATTGTTGGTTTACCAAAAGAATTTACTGATATGAAAAAAGCGCTTGCAAATAATATAGCAAAATTGGATGAAATAGATAATGAAATAAAACATCAAAAAAATAAATTAGAACAAGCTAAAGAAAACAAAAATGAATATCAAATAAAAAAAATAAGTAATCGAATAATAGATTTGGAAATTGAAAGAAGTGGAAGACTGGAGGCAATTGATAATAATAGATATATACTACGTAACCAGGTTGATAGAATTACACAGACAATACGTAAAATATTAACCGAAGACACAACATTAGGGGAAAGAATTAAAACATTATTTAGAGAACAAGGAATTACAATAGTTAGTGTTTTAACTGCTTTTTGGATGATTATAGGTGTTATTGTTGAGGCAATTATTCCTTCTGGTGAAACTAATCCTTCTGATGAAAATACAAATAAAACAGATGCAAAAGATTGGATAAAAAACAATTAAAAAACCTTGGAAAACTATTAGCTAATCTCGCAGGAAAATTAGCAGCTGCGTTGCCAGGAATTATCGGTGCTATTGTGTCTTGGTTGTTAAATGCAACAAAAGACGTAGTAAATTGGTTTGCAAATAATTTATGGGCTTTACTTGTTTTGGTTGTAGGTTTATTGTATGCTGCTGCAAGGGAATATTTAAAAAAAATTAAATTAAATTAATAAATCTTATAAATGATTAGTCCTACAATAATTAATACAACACTTCCAAATATTATTGCTTGTTTATTTTCTTCATGTTCTATATTCGGTTTATCTTGAACAAATTTATCAGAAGGCTTCGGTATATCATGAACGGGTTCTGGTAAAGATTTTTTTGTTTTTGTTCCATCTAATTTATCTAAAGAATGAGAAACTTGTTCAACATGTTTATTATTTATTTCATCATTAAAGCCCAGTTTTTGATCTTTTGTTGCTATTACAATTTTGTTATTATAACCAACAATTGTTGGTATTTGTAATCTCATATCACTTGGGGACATATATAACCCAATACCATAGACATAATTAACTTTACTCCGAGCGTACTTTAGAACACGTTCATAATGTGAAATCTGAAAGGGTAAATCTATGGGACTATTAATAGCATCTTGAACGTTTGTTAAGAATTGTTTTTGAGCGTCAAATCCTGTACCTATTGTTAGTAATATCTGCACGTGTTTGAGATTGTGCTCCTAATAAAGCCCACACAAACGTTCTAATGTGCTCCTAATAAAGCCCACACAAACGTTCTAATACTTTCATTAATACGTTCAATACCTACTTTTGTGAAACCTTCTGATTTATCTAAAATAAATGTTGTCCAAGCCATATTTATATCTATTGTATGCTTAACTGAATCGTTTATATTTAATAATGGTCCATTCTGAGAATTATTCATTCTATATTCAGCACTTGGTTTATAGTATTGGGTAAAACTTCCTAAACCATGACCAGCCTTTTCTAATTTTTGTCTCCAATCTGTATTAGGAGAAATTTGAAATTCATTACATATTTTTTGATATGCTGCTTTATCATAAGGATTTTTGTAATAACAGAAAGAAGAATCAGTTGGTAAAGGTGATTTAAGTTCTTTTAAGATTCTGGCAATACAATAATATAAATGGAACATATAAACCGTTTGGGTTAAATTTGAAGTGTTTTTTATATGATCATCATAAGAAACACCACATCCTGTACTAGCACACCAAACTGCAAAGTTTAATTGACATTGCCACCAATCAAACGAAGAATACATCCACGTATTCCATGCTTCGTTGGTGTGTAATGGTGGGTTTTGATATTTTTTAAATAAATCGGGAAAAGTTGTTTTAAAGTTCTTTTTTTTTATTTACAAATATTAATTGATTGACAAGGATTATATCTTTTTCAGAATATTTAGTGTGAGGATTATACGATGCATTAGGATTATATTTAAATTCTTTCTTCATTTTTTACGCTAAAAAAATGTACCATACTATTTCACATATTAATAAAACAATAAACTTACAACAATATATTGATAACAGAGATGGTAACAAACGTATTGGTTTAAAACAAATAACATATTGCGTAGGTTGGTATAATATTTTAAATAAACAACGTTTAAAAAAAATTGGAGAGAAACAACCTATAAATATTACAGACGGTTATTATAGTTTTCAACAAATAGCGGATGAATTTTCAAAAGAAAATATTAAATTATCCGTAAATGAAACAAATGTTATTGCTTCTTTAATCAAAACCTTTTGAATTTAAGATTAGTAAAAGTTTAAAAAATATGTTGGGATTTCAAAATAAAAGTATATTTGAAATACTCGAAACACATTATGGAGACAAACCCGTAGATTTTGCTATTTATAAATCATTATATTGTTAGCACTTTTCATAATTATCTTGATGGTAAACCGAGTACATTATTAGCCGTTATTCCAGTTGAAAATGAAGAGTTTGGAGATGTTATAACGGTAAATTTTGAACATCCTGAATATAAGCGTTTAGTAAATGGTGATATAACAGAATTTAAATTAGAAATTAGAGATGAGGATAATAAAAAGATAATTAATCATTTACCAATTAATTGTGTCTTAGAAATTATCTAAGGGCACCGCTTCGCTAATAATTTACCTATTAAAATGAGTATATTTGGTGTTAAAAAAACACGTAGATGCATCGGAAATATTAAAAATGAAGAACGAGCTTCAAGTAATGGAAATTAATAATAATTTATTATTTAACAAAATTCAGGAAATAAAGAATATGAAGAACGAGATTGAAGTATTGAATACTAATCATAATTTGTTATACGATAAAATTGAAAATATAACAGACAGAAAAATAATAAATATATTTGCTGGAAGTTATGGACCATTGGTGAGTGGTCAATTGTTTAATTTTGGTGTTGATGGTAGTGATTTTGTAATAAACTATCCAGGTCAAATATTAGGTCTTAGTTTAGCAAGTTTTAAATCAAACAAAGATTATGTATCTGCGATAGTAAGTGTTAATAGTTATAAGAAATTTTGTTATGTAATAAAATCGGATAAAAATTTTTATGAATATGTTAACTTTAAAAAACCTATAAAAGTTGAGGCCGGAGATAGAATAAGTTTTATTAATGAGATTGATAATTCTGGATGTCTCAATACTCTAGTATCAGCGGTAATTGAATTATTTTTATAAACTCATTTTTAATCCTTAAAAAATGTCGGCTTACGGAGAAAAATTAAATCCTTACAGAAAATTAAGAGAACCTTATGCTGCAAAAGGTATTCGTCAAAGTGTTAATATAACTAATAATCCTTCAACTATTGATAAAAATGAACAGTTATTAGTCAGATTTCCTAATCTAAGTAGTAATGATGTTATTGTTCCTGGAACAACCATATTAACTTTTGAATTAGAAATTGAATCTAAAGATGCAAATTCTACAATATATCAGAACACTGGAAGGGCAATAGTTAAAAAAAACAACAATTAGAATAAGTGGAAATGAAATTTTGTCAATTGATGATAGTGATATTTATCATTGTTATGTTGATTGGTGGAAAACTACAACAAAACGTACAAATATGGTATATCAGGGAATTGGTACAGAAAATATGTTAAAACATAGAATTGGAGCAGGAGATAAAACAGAAAATATAGGAGATCAAGCCATAGCGAAAACATTCAAAAACAGATTTTGTATTCCAATTGACTTTGAACTTTTAGAAACACATATGCCTTTTTACCAAGCTGGTCTCGGTGACAGACTTGAATATGAACTTACATTCAACGACTACAATAAAGTAATCCGTTCAACAGATCAAGATGTAAAATATAAAATTAAAAATATTTGTTTAGAATTTGATATGGTTTCTAACCCTGAATTAGCAAGACAAATAAAACAACAAATTGACGATAAAATGGTTATCTTATATGACAGAATATTAAGACATAGAAAAATACCCAAAAACAAAAAGATACACTCTGGAACATTAATCTAAATACCCCAGCTAAAAGTATGAAAGGTGTTCTAATGTTATTCAAAGATCCTGAAAGAACAAGCACTGAAACTTATTATAATCCTGAAATAACAAAAGTAGAAATAACAATAGAAGGTGTTCCGAATCAATTATACAGCCAAGGAATGGAAGGTTATCAACAATGGAATGAGATAAATAAATTCTTGCTCTGAATTCAAAAAGAAATAAAATAACAGACACAGTTGTAAAAGATGAATGTTTATCTGATACAACAATAGAAAAATACTTAACAACTAATTATGGTTTATGGTTAGATTTACGTTCAACGGATGATAACTCATTACACGGTTCAGGAAGGAGAATCGAAAATGCATCTGAAGGTATTACAATTCAAATAACGAAAAAAGAAGGAGCTGATAAACCGGTAAATGTTTATATTTTTGTTATACAAGATGCACAAATTAATTTTGAAGATGGAAGATTTAAAGAAGTAAATTATTAAGCGAACAGTTTATTTTATTTATTAAAAAATGGAGTTACCAAAATACCCTCATTGCGCTATTATTTGTGGTAGAACTGGATGTGGAAAAACAGAATTTGTTCTTGATTTGTTAGAAACAAAATATCGTGGAGTATTTACATATATTATTATACTTTGTCCAACTATTCAATGGAACAAGGCATATAAAAATCGAGAGTGGATTGGTGATGTTAGAAATCCAAAAACAAAAAATCTAATAATCGTCAATCCTATTTGTAAAAACGGAGAAGAAAAACTACAAGAACTATTAAGAATGTTCTTTAATAAATTTGCAGGACATCCAACATTATATATTATAGATGACTGCAGTGCAGCAAAAGAATTAAAAAAGAAAAGTGATATGCTGGCTGAACTTGCATTTTCAGAGAGACATGCTGAACAATCTGTATGGGTTATTACACAAAAATATAATTCAGTGTTAAAAGATTTAAGAGAACAGACAGTATGGTTATGTTTATTTCGTACAAAAGATAGAAATAGTTTTTACAATTGTTTAGAAGAAAATGATGTTATTCCTAATTTGGAAGAAAGACAAAGAACAAAGGAAGAACTGAAAAAAAAATAAACATCGTAAATTAATATTAAATATAGATTCACCTATTGGTTATTGGTTACTTGATTAAGCGAGAAAAGAGTTTATTAAATTTTATTTCTTTAAAAATGAAGAGAGAAGAATTTGATAGATTGTTAAAAAAACAAAAAGATCACAATACACAAAAATGGACCGACTTAGAAATTGATAAAATTTACAAAATCACTGATTATAAATATGTTAACACAAGTTTTGGTAAGAGTGTAATTTTATCTGTCGAAAATAATGGTGAAGTTTGGTGTCCTTCTCATCTTGCTGAAAAGATAGAAAACGAAGATACTCCTTTTTATGTAAGACCACTCGGGTTGAAAACATGTAAAAATAATAAAAAAAATAAATATCATGCTTATGATTTAGTATTTCCAAATAAGAAAAAAAAACTAATGCTTAAGAAATGCTTAAGTAATGCTTAAGTAATGCTTAAGTTATAAAGCAAAAAAATAGCATTAAAAAGCAATGCTATTAGAAATACTAACAATTATAACAAACACTGAAGTATTATCATTAGTTGGTTATTTTGGATGTATTTAGTTTTTTTAAACTTAAAAATATATTATATAAAATGAACGCTGAAGAATTATCAAATGAACATAATATTGAAAACATAGATTTCGATTCGAACGGATGTGATAATGACAAACAAGAAAAAAAACGTGAAAGATTATCAGCCGTTGTTGCCGGTGGGGGTAGTAAGCAATATCTGGGTAAAGAATTACAATTGTCAGAAATTGATACAATGACACCAGAACAAATACATAAATTATATTGTAAATATGAAGCAAGATTAGGGGCCAGTATGACCAAGACATTAGGAAACTCTTTTATTAACTTATATATTATGGGTGTATCAAAGTACTTTAATGTTGTTAATCCACCAAATTTAATGCAAGACTTAGGGGAAGATCCTTTTATCAATCACGCTTTAACTAATGTATGTTGTGAACTGTACTATAGATATGGGATGTATCTTGCTCCTTTTACTGCAATGTTAACAACAGCAAGACATATTGATTTCCAAAAAAAAGACGAAAATAATGACATAAAAAATGACGAGTGAAAATTCTGAACAAGAAGAAATAAAAGAATCTAGCGAGCGAAGCGAACGGTCCCCTTCTAAAAAACCTCAACAAAAAAATCCAAAACGAGTAGCCGCTGGTAAGAAAGGTGTAGAAGCAAGAAAGCTAAAAGCTGAAATAAAAAGAAAAGAAGAAGAAAAATTAAAAAAAGAAAACATAGAATTAAAACAAGCTGGTGAGATTCCAATAACAAAAGGTACAGATTCTTTTCATCATCAATGTCCAACAAACAAACAAAATTGGAACATATTACCATAATGTTTATCAATTGTATTTGTTGGATTAGGATTGTTCTTTATAAACAAAGTGATAAACCAGAAAAAATGATTAGAGAAATCATGTTAGGTAAAGAAAAACCAAGCGAGCAAATCCCTTTAAAAAAAAAACAAAAAAAAGAAATTGACCCGTTTGAAATTAATTAATTTTATTTTTTTAAAATGGATAAAATAGAAAAAATAGATGAAATGATAAACAAGTTAATTTTTTCAGCATTCTTTTTAACAGCTATAAATGGTTTTTTAAAATTATGTAAATTATGTGAATTATATGAAAAATTAAAAAAAGAAAGAGAAGAAAAAATAGAAGAATTAAAAAATTTAAAAAAAATAGGAAAAGAAATAGAAATTTACCCTTTTGAATTTAACTAATTTTATTTTTTAAAAAATGGATAAAATATATTTAAATTTAATTATAGAAACGTTAATTTTTTCAGCTGGTTTTTTCGTGTTATGTAAAATACATAAAAGAAATAAATAAAGAATTTAGAAAAAAAAGAAATAAAAAAAACTTATATATAAGAAAAATAATAGAAGAAGAAAAAATAAAACATGATAAATTTTAAAAAAAACGGAAGAATTAAAAAAAATAATAGAAGAATAAAAAATAAGAATAAATAAAAAAAATTAAAAATTTAATATATAAAAATGGCAACACCAAAAGACGGAAAACAAATAGCAGATATGTTATATCATGCTGGAGTGGAAAAATTATTAACAGTTGGATATGCAGAAATAGGTAAAAAAAGTATTTAAAAGGTCAGCACCAAAAGTAGATTTTAACATGAATGATATTTTTATGTTATCCATTGATATACTGCTTGCAATGGCAACAAAAGATATGTTGATAAAGCAAGGCATTATACCTGCTGATATAATGAAGTAATAAACAAAAAATGATTAATTTATTTTATTTTCTTAAAAATGGCAAGTGCTTTAATAATGATGCTTGGTGGGGCAATAACAAACGCTTTGGCATCTTCTGGTAGTAATTATTTATTTTCACACATGGGTAGTGATGCAAATGAAGAAAAAATAAGACATGACAAAGCAATAGAAAGATTAGAAAAAGAAACAGAAGAATGGAATAAAAGAATTCAAAGATTAGATTATATTAATGAACAATTAAAAAGAGAAAATCATGCTGTTCAAACTTATGATGATGTTGACCAGGCAATGAGAGAATATTATAATGTTACGGGTAAACAATTAAATATACCTTCAAATTCAGTTTTAGATCTTAAACCAGAATTAAGTGATTTTTATACTCCATCAGAAGATCAGAAAAAAAGACAAATTGTATCTGTTGTTAGTGGTATGGCATTAACTGGTTTTGTTGCTTGGAAATTAAAATAAACATGAAATGTATGTTAATGAATTAATAATTAATATATTCTTCATGTATGTATAAATCATTTGGATTAATACATTTTGTATTATACCGGTCTAGCATATCAGAATCAATTTTAGAAGTATTATATGGATGCATTATTTCAGATGAATCTGGTTCTTTTCTTTTTAGTAAATTAATATTTGCAGAAAATTTTTTATTTTGTTTATCTTTGGGAATAAATATTCCTTTATCTAATTTCTTTTCCCATGGTTTATCTACTTCTGTTTTTATTTCTTCATTATTATACATTTTATTAAATTCATTTGGTTTTAATATATCGGTTTGATATCCCTTAAACGTTTCTTTTGTAATAATTTCTCCTTTATTATTTAAAGCATAACATAATTTTATTTTTGAAGCTGAATATAATCCATAAAATATTTTTCCATCATCATCAAGATCATTAGATAATTTACCTAAATCTGTTTCATGTAAGTAACCTTTTTTTTTAATATTTCTACACATTTTTCTTCTACGTAGATGGAATCAGTGTCGGTATAATAAATTTCTGTTTTTTTAAATCCATCTATTTCTAAAATTACATCATTCATTATTCTTTTAGAATGAGATAAAATAAAACTTCCCAAATGTGAAGGCATTAATAATTTTGGTAAATCATCACCAATATCTTCTTCTATATAATATAAATTATTATTAAGCTTCTCGTATTTTATATCATCTGTATAATTTTTTTTTAATGTTTCTTCACTCCATAAATGATTTTTAGTGTTTATATCTTTTTGTACCATCTTACCATAGAGTGAATTTAACAATAGCTTAACTAAAGCATATCCTACTATATATTTTTTCCCTTTTAAACTTAGCTTTTAAAGAATACAACTCTAATACAAATTCTCTAAAAGGATTTATTTTAAAATTTTCTTCAAATATCATACCATCAAATATTTTTTGTATTCTTCCACCACATCTAACAATCTCTTGAATATCTACAGATGTTAAAATATCACAACATTGTCCTGTTCTTGATCTTAATACTTCTGTTTTTTTTCCTTCAAATGTTACAAAATCTTTACAAAATATTGAAGTAATGAACATATCATCGGGATATTGATAAAGTATTTTAAATATTCCAGTTTTAGGTCTAAATGTTTGAGTATTAAATTTATTTAATATTTCCTTTTCTTCTGTTTTTTTAAATTTCCTAATTGATTCCATTCTAGGATATTCTGAATCTAAATCTGACATTGCAGATGGATATAAAGAGTTTACATCTAATGCTGTCATCATATATTTTTTATTTAATTTGTTTAATTCATTTGTTATGTTATTAAATAATTCAGATTTTTTTATCTAATTTATCATACTTATCAATTAATTCAATTATATTTTCTGAATTTCCTAAATATTTGTTTAATACTTCTCCTATCTCTTTACTTTTGTCAAATTTTCTAATATTAGCAGCTACTCTTCCACCTTTTACACTTTTTCTAATAAAATATCTAGTATATTTATCTGCAGAAGAATATATTTTTTCTTTATTTTGATTCATTTTATTCATCCATGACTTAAAAGTTAAACCTGGAAGAGATAAACTAGTCTGCATATTTAACCCTGATATATTTTCCATCATTTCATTATATAACATCATACAACATGCTAATGATAATACATCGTTTTTTAAATATGGTAACCATTCATCTTGTTTCTCTTTATAATTATCTTTTGTTACCTTTACAATTTCAAAATTTATTTTTCTTAAATTTTCAGGAATATTAAAACTTTTTCCCCACTTTAATAAACTATCCTTGACATGTTGCATAGTACATCTTAAAGATATTAATTGTTTAGGATAGATTTTTACTTTAATAGATTTATCTTTTTTTTTTATTAGTTTTGTTGCTCCGTATTTTTTTTTTTAACCAATTAACCCATTTTTCTGTAATATGTGGATTTTCTAAATTCACGTTTAAAAATTTACTTCCCTTCTTCAATGGGGGAGATTTAGTTAAAGGTATATTTTCAATAATTAATTCAGAATCAAAACCCGCCCCATTATGTGCATATAAAAGAATTTCCGAATTATAAACTTTTTCTCCTAGATATTTAAAAAATTGTTGAATACAATCTTCACCTATGAAATATTTGATATGTTTATTAAGTAACCTATTTAATTGTTCTTCTGGAAGATTTTTTACAATACTGTTATCTTCGTTTTTTATATGATTACAAACACAACCTCGGAATAATTTTAAGTTTATTGAAGCAATAGCATACGGAATATGTTTTCTATTTTCATCTTGATAACTTTCTATATCATAAACATAAGTTTGTTTATCAATATTATCATCTTTTACTCCTTCTTTATCTAACAATTTAACATATTTTACTAACTCTTCATCTATTTCTTTCCACTGTTGTTTATAATTATCTTCAATTTCTTTTATTGCTTTTCTTTTATTTTTGATATCTATTAAACAATAATGACCTACATGATGATTGAAAGGATTATAAAGATAGTAAACGTAGTTATAATTATTATCTTTTATTTTTGGGTAGATGTGTTTGTCTTTTGGATTATAATATTGAACTTTATCATTCATAAAATTATTAAATCTTGTAAATTTAGCATTATTCATAATAAAAGATTGAACTTTTTGTTCTTTATTATTTTCTCTGTAACAAAATTGTTTGTATAATGTGTTAATTTCTTTTTCATGACTTTTACTTAAATTATTACTTTCATCACTATTTAACCATTTATAACATTTTAAAAAACATTGATTTTCTGTAGGAATATAACAATACTTTCCTTCATATTCTTTAATTGAATATTGAAATGATGCTCCATCACCTTTTTTTGATTTATTAACTTTCTTAAATTTATCTATTCCATATTTTATTTTTCCAATAAAAAACATGTCATCCATATCTGATGATTGCTCGATAGAGTTTATATAACCATTAAGTTGATTAATACTTGAAAAATACACTTTACTTGTATATTCTTGATATTCTTCACTATTATTCAATTTTATTTG
>MJUU01052258.1:13324-27722 GCA_002080025.1 Modiolus philippinarum
TACAGACTTCCTTATGGTCCAATCTATTGTGTATTCGGATTTCAAGGTTATGTTATAAGCACTTCTTGTTTTCCGAGACGTCATTGTTTTTCATTGTTGTACAATTTATGGAATTTTTGTCACAATTTCTTTTAGAAATGTAAGGCAGATTCAATTGTTGTGCAGACAGTTATCGTTGAACATGTTGGTTACTACGATTATATCATTGTGTTTATACTTTAATTGTGTCCACACTTGTATTGTGTCCCTATACAATTAAATTTGCACTTGCCACATTGATTCAGGGTTCAATGAGCGGGGGTATATCAGGCTGCCATTCAGCGCCAGCTCTTATTCTGCCATGCACATCTCCATTTGGTGTCCTTCATTTGTGTAAAGTTAATTCAAAATCCTTAAAGAGGTTTAAGGAGTTGTGCGTATAAGGTAATCCATGCATCGGAAATCAACTAAATGTCAGTGAAATAAACTCCCCTTTATAGTTTCAGACAATAATTACATTCTATGTGTTTTTTATAATTTAATCCAAAGGTTGTATAACATGAAGAGGTGTGTATGAAAGAAAACAATAATTGTCCCTCAAAACAAAGGGGAGATAATTTATTTTATTTGTTTTACTACATAAATACCTGGTAGAACAACCGCAACAACAGAAATGATGAGAAAATCAGAATCAAGGTCTTCAGATAGAGACTTTTGAACTCATTTCTCAAGTAAGCCATTGTAAATTATCTTATCAGAATACCATGATCAAGTTGACCTATCGTAATTGGAGTCAAACAACAGATGTAGACGTCCTGATTTAGGAACCATACAATGATGAGTTAAACTACTCCAAAACTCTATATTCCAAAACTTATCACTCAGGGAATGATTTACCAAAAGGTGTAAGCTTCATATGACTGAATTAGAGTATAGTTTTACTTATTTCAGACTTAATTAGTATATAGTTTTTCTTTTTTCAAAGAAGATTTTCATATTTTTCAGCTCCATTCTATAAGTTCATCAATGTATCCTTTTAGTTATATGGACATTTGAAATTCAGTGTGAATAAGGTTAGTATTGAAGAATGACTGTAAATCTCTAATTCAGCTAAGACAAAGATTCTCGAAGGCATAATAATCTATGAAGGCTAATTGAGGTTAAATGAAAGCAGAAAAAGGGAAAGGGATGAGTTTAACAACAATAACTTTTGTAAAAGAAGTTTAACCAAATAATAAGTTTAAGATACTAGTATACAAAAAAGGAAAATTGTAAACATAGTAATTTTAGGAAATTTTATACATTTTCTACTTATTATATCAGAAAAATATATCACTTTAAAGGTAAATGTAACTGGTAAGCTGAGATCTAAGCTTTATGCATAATGTGGTAATTAGGTAAGGAAAAATTAAACAAAATAAATAAGATGTAACGATATTAAATCAAACCTAATGCTTGAAAAAAAAAGTAACTCTTCAATTGAGAAGTCATTTTAAGATTTCCCATACACACTTAATCGATGTTTTGCATATATATGGATGATATTGTGCTTTGATAGCAAGATTGGTCACTGAATAAATTACTGGATAAAGACAGAGTTGTTACTTCCCCTAGTTGACTTGTTTTGATTCCTTGACTTATAATCAGACAAAGTTTACACAAGGCAGACTACAGCCCTCCAAATAGTTAATGGTGTGTTGTTAGTTTTATATCATTCCATGGACAAGGATTAAAAGAAAATGATTGGTGTGGATTGGACGAGTTACCTTTTGTACATGTGTGATTTAGTGTATATATATGTAAATGTGATAAGTAACAGATTTGCTAGTACTAACATGTTGATACAACAGTATAATAATATTCAGAACTAATGATAGATTTACCAGTATAGGTTCTGTTATAATGGAAGCAGATGACTGACCTTTTAGTGTTTGACAAATATAGTGGTTCTATATATAATTCAAACATGACATAAATTCGATCTGAGTATAAGTTGTGTAAGCAGATCATTTATATTCTAGTTTTACAGAGTGACTTAGCATTATGTGGAAGTATTGTTTTAGATTATTTGACAGGGCTGTAGGTATAATGGTACTCAAAATACTATCTCAACAGACGGTGCTGTTACAAGTAAATCATGCCAAGTGAAAAAGTTTCTACAATAGAGTGAAGTCGATGACAGATCAGTGTTAAGGTAGATGTGGTCTCCTGTGCCATTTTGAAATTGTGATTTATGAATTTTTTGGTGTTTTTGTTTTTTTTTAAATGAAGAAACAAAACTTTTAAAAATTAAACAAAAAACAAACAACAAAGAAAACAAAAAAAAAGAAAAAAAATGTCCAGAATTACATATTTTACACATTAGTATCATTTTGGCAAAATATTTTGGGAAAAGAATCTTTAAAAAGGGAGGTAGTCAATTGATTTTTGTTTATGTAGATGTCAATTTGAAATTTAACTTATTACAAATTATTTAGAGAAAAAAGTTGACTAAAATTCCCATCCACTTAAATGTTAGTTATCTTTTACAGTGATAGAAAGGTTTTCCAGACAAAATATTAGGTTAACAAGTACAAACTTGTTCAGATTAATACTTTGCTCAGGATAAAGAAATAATTCAATCAAAAAATTTTACTGTAAATATGGAATTAATGCATATATTTATTATTGTTATGTATGAATATAAGTGTGAAATTTGATTTTTAATTTATTTATATTGCAAAAAGACACAATAATTTGGGTTTTTTTTTGTGATTCAGTTTAAACATTATTGATTTAGGTTTTGTCCATAAATCATTTTTAGTTTCATCCTATCAGAATTAGTGTTACCAATGTGATTGCATTATAATTCTGGTTTTACGATTCTTCCATCAATATTGTAATTCTTGTACTATAAACCAACTAATTTTAGCAAGCGATTTATTTTCACAATCTTTCGAAGCATGAAGACAAGGCAAAAATAATTTGTTGCCAATATTTCTAAGCCTTATAAAATGCATTAATTGAAAGAGAAAATCACCAAAATTAGTTGCAGTGAAGTTCACTACAAAGGACAGAAAACAAAGTATCTGCAAAAATAAGTTGGTTTACAGTATTTGATCTTATTACAGGCTTTCCGAAAGTTGAAAAATTCTGCCGGTCATTTGGTCCGACAAGCAAGAAAAATTGCCGGACCGAAAGTAAACTTGCTGGACCATTATGACGAAATCCGGAAAAAAATCGTGTTTTCTCCGTTCCGGTTCTGATGTACAAAATCGGAAGTCAGCCATTCGGAATTTCGTAGTCAAAATTGGATAAAGCTTACATTCTAAAGAAAAAAATTAATAAAGAAAGCAAGCAATGTTATAGTTTAAAGACCGGTTGAAACATTTTCTATTCACATGCTGATAAACAGAGGCAACAACCAATGGAAAGATGAAATCTCTTGCCGGTCCTCTGGTCCGACACGGATAATAATTCGCCGGTCCAGACTCAAAAATGCGGGTCAGAACCGACGGACCGGCACATTTCAGAAAGCCTGTTATTATAAGACTTGAAAAAAGTATTGTCAATTGTTTGTTTTAGTAAGGATCTCATTAATGTACTGTTTGAATCTCAGGGTTTTTGAAATCCTTGCCAAGATATTGTTGAAGTATTTTATAGGCAAACAGATTTATTATTTACTGTATACTATATATTTCCATTTTTTCCCATGTAGTTGTATTACCAGTTAATTATTTCAGTCAGCTCAATATTTTAGACAATACACTTGATTTGATTTATCCAATTTCTGTGTCAGAGCATGGGGATTCCTATTCATTTTAACTGTTAACAAATAGTATATGAAGTATGGGTTATGATGTGACCACCGTATTTCAGAGTGTAGGAGCAAAAATGATTGACATTTAATAATAGTTTCTGTAAGTCTTATGGCAAAATTGCAAATAAAAAAAAAAATCTGCCAAAATATGATGTCTAAGAATAATGTTGAGGGGGCGAATCGGGGCATCAACCTGATTTCCCATTGCCATAATAGGCATATCTGAAATCCTGGACATATTTTGTTAAAATCCTGATCCTGGAAATTTTTTCATAAATTTTATATTTTGAACATTCAGAATGCCTAATTTATAGGTATATGATGTGTAAATGAACTCCCCTCTTTGTTTATTCCATTCTGATTCATGTACGATAAAGTATATATAGTCTCTATCATTGTTTCCAGTTTATTACGTTTATTTCTCATATTGAGAAATTCTAAAGTTGGAGGTTTACTCTAGAACTTTAAAATGTGAAAATTTAACTATTGTGACGTGAGAAGTTATCATAATAAACCTCAAAACAATGTTAGAGGTTGTTTCTCTACTTCCTACTCAATTTATTTGAATTAAAGGGATTTCCATAGTCTCCAGTCTCAAGTATGCAGCCATTTTGTTGCTATCATTGTTGCTATGTGTATTATTGCGTCATTCATTGAAAGGGGTGTTGAATATAATATTTTTGATAAAAATGTCATATTACATGTATCAATAAATTGAGTTGTCTTTGTCATTAAAATGCAAAAACCATCACGGTAGATAATAATGCAGGTGTTAATTTCATCAACATCCGGTTGCACTATTTTTAGAAACTGACACAAGACATTTACATGAATGACCAATCGACAACTGAGATCAAATTTTCACACATGTTGATTATTATTTTGTTAACTCATCTGTCAGGAGGTGTTGAAATTTGCTAGAAATTAGAGAAAATGTTTTTTTGTGTTTTTATCTGCAAATCCCGTTAAAATTTTCGATAAAATCTTTATTGGCATTTTTATCTTAGAATGGGGCCATGCCAATTTCCCAGAGTTTAAAAAAAATTAAAATGGCCAATCACTGAATGCAAAAAATGGTCTTGCATCAATGTTTAGATTTTTGTTTTGAACATGAAAAATGTAGTGCATAAAAATGCAACAAATAGTACCTAGAAGTTTTAAAATTTAACTAGACTTACACGCTCTTTTGTGTGGTAATTATGGAATGTAGGCAAATTATTGTTCTAATCATGAATAAATTAATAATTATGAATCTTACAAAACATCCACAGTCCTTTTCACAAAAAATCGATATTAATTAGTCATAAGTCTTAAACATTTCATATTGACTTACAATTAAAATTTGTCGTATTGTCATTACATACTTTAGATTTAAGCCATAGAAAAAACTTCTACTGAATATGTGCAGGTAAATAAAGATGGCAGTATTTCTTTATTTTTGCATTTTTACACTGTACTTGTAGTCTTTTGTCAGTATTCCTGATTCATACATTAATCTATGAAATAAAAAAAAAATCTGAACTTTGATGGGTATAGATTATTGAAACAAGTGTATTGTCTTAATTTAACCAGTATTATATCAATATTTATAACATTACATTGTGACAATCTTAAGCAGTTTAACTAATGGTCAATTATCTAGTATTGTGAGCTTCACCTATTAAAGACATCTTTTCTGTTTCATTTAAGAATTGAATGCATTATTTTGAAGTTTCATTGGGATATGAAAGTGTTGACCGAAGCACATTTTTAATGAAGCGCGTTAGCGCTTCATGTTGAAAATGTGTGCCCGGTCAACACTTTCATAGTCCCTATGAAACTTCAAAATAATGCATTCAATTCTTATAATTACATTTTAACCGAAATATAAAAAAGACAATTTATTTACAAGAAAGCACATAATGTACATTGGGATTCTATTTTTACATATTAATCCGCCACGTGAACATGTGGTCAAATGTGTTTCATGGGAATTGAAACTTCACATTGATATGCCACGTGATCGGTGTTCACCTATCAAATTTACTGAATTCAAATGAATATGTATGAAATGTAATTATTTTGTAATAATTATTTAACATACATTTGCTATAAAGACTGTATTATATGATATGTTTTGCAAAAATACTTGAAACAAGATATTTGGTTTCTGAAGTATTCTTTTTCATTAACGGGGTCAAGATAGATAGGTAATTAGAGCAAGTAGTTTTCAGAAACGAGTATTTATGTTTGATTAGTTGTGTAACGTTATAATGGCCTGTATTTAGATATACCCACCTGATACCAAAATCAAAATTTAATGTTAACACTCACACTTTTATATTGAATAATAGTAGTTCTTTTAGGTAAAAATATCACATGTATCTCGTCATTGGGGGATATTTTCTGTCAAGACTTTCTGGCCAATGTTTACATTCATTGACACATCACTGATGTTTTTACCTGACATTTTCTGATCTCACTGCAGTACAGAGAAAGTGACAATCTGTTGGCAACATCAAAAACATTACTAGTAATCTGGTGTCTACCTTTAAGCATTAGTTTATACCGCCCTGAGCAATTCGCCATTTCAGAAACTAAAGCATTGTGGGAAAAGCTTACACCAAAACATTTTGATTGGTCAAGAACGTAAATAATGTCATGTCATTGGTCAAAAATCGATTGTTTGTACACCAAAATTACAATCACTGTACCCATAACTCCTCAGTTTCTGGAACGGCGAATTCTGTGCAGTTTGAGGTATCAAGGAGTTTTGTATGGTGGACACAACCACTGTCACAATGTAAAAACATAGTGAACCTAACCCTAAAAAAGTTTTCTCTAACATTGCAAATGTTTTCATATAAAATACAGCAGAAATACAACTAAGTGCAACACATATGATACAGATAGTTGTATCACCACAGTATGATGATGAAAGAATGCTGTACCTATATGTCGACAAAAGCAAATAAATAAAACTACTTTCAAATGTTTATATTTGTTGAATGTTAAACATATCATGAACAAAGATTATGGTATAACACTCTTGTATCAGGATTTGTTGGTTAAATGATTCGCATCTTTGTAATTCTTAGTTCTTAGTGTCCATTTTAAAAAGTATGAAATTAATGCAAAAAAAAAAAAGCCTCAAATGTAGTTGTATTCAGGTGATTTGATAGTTTTATTATTTTTGTCTCGCCTGCTACGAAATGCGTGGAAAGCGAGACAGGCATGCAAAGTATGACGATGGCGTTAACTTTTATTACTAAATACAGGATATTTTGAAAACTGTTTGAGGTAGGAACATCATATTTGGTCCAGTGGTAGTACTAATCAAATGCTACCTGACGGACATAACGTCATGTGACCTTGACCTCAATTTCACGATCTAGTGGCCACATTAATTCTCTCTGCTTAAGTCCATTTCTCAATAATTAGAAGTGGTAGGTTGATAATATTTGGTATGTAGGTTGGTCTTGGGTAGTACATGTCAGTCTGGCAGGTGACTTTTGTCCTTGACCTCAATTTCACGGTCTAGTGGCCACGTTAAGTTTTCTGTTTAAGTCCATTTCTCAATAACTAGAAGTGGTAGATTGATAATAATTGGTGTGTAGGTTGGTCTCGGGTAGTACATGTCAGTCTGGCATGTGACTTTTGTCCTTGACCTCAATTTCAGGGTCTAGTGGCCACGTTAAGTTTTTCTGCTTAAGTCCATTTCTCAATATCTAGAAGTGGTAGATTGATAATATTTGGTATGTAGGTTGGTCTTGGGTAGTACATGTCAGTCTGGCAGGTGACTTTTGTCCTTGACCTCAATTTCGCGGTCTAGTGAGCATGTTCAGTTTTCTGATTAGTTCACTTAGATTTCACATCAATTTAGAGTCAATGCAGGGATGGGCAAGACATCTATTAGGGTCCTCACTTGTTAGCTCACCTGACCCGAAGGGTGAGTGTGAGCTTTTGCCATCACTTGGCGTCCATCGTCCGTCGTCTGTCCGTTAACTTTTCATATTTTCATCTTCTCCTCTGAAACCACTGAAGCAAATTCAACCAAACTTTACACGAATGATGTACTAAAGGTCATTTACAAAGATTGCTCATTTTGTTCCGATCCGATAAAAAACATGGCCGCCAGCGCGGAACTTAGGTTTAACATTGGACCCTATGGGAAAAATCACAATTTCATCTTCTCCTCTGAAACCACTGAAGCAAATTCAATTAAACTTTACAGGAATGATGTACTAAAGATCTATTTGTTCTGATTCGATTAAAAAAGATGGCCGCCGGCACCGAACTTAGTTTAACATTGGACCCTATGGGTAAATCACATTTTTATCTCCTCAAGCAAATTCAATGAAACTTTATAGGAATGATGTACTAAAAGTCCTTAACTACAACTGCTCATTTTGTTCTGATCTGATAAAAAAAACATGGCTGCCAGCACGGAACTTAAGTTTAACATTGGACCCTATGGGAAAAATCACATTTTCATCTTCTCCTCTGAAACTTCTGAAGCAAATTCGATAAAACTTTACCGGAATGATGTACTAAAGGTCCTTTACAAAGATTGGTCATTTTGTTCCGATCCAATAAAAATCATGGCTGCCAGCGCGGAACTTAGATTTAACATTGGACCCTATGGGAAAAATCACATTTTCATCTTCTCCTCTGAAACCACTGAAGCAAATTCAATTAAACTTTAGAGGAATTATGTACTAAAGGTCCATAATAAAGATTGGTCATTTTGTTCCAATTCGAGAAAAAACATGGTCGCCGGCACCAAACTTAGTTTAACATTGGACCCTATGGGAAAATCACATTTTCATCTTCTCCTCTGAAACCACTGAAGCAAATTCAACCAAACTTAATAGGAATGATGTACTAAAGGTCCATAACAAAGATTGCTCATTTTGTTACAATCTGATAAAAAAACATGGCCGCCAGCTTGGAACTTATGTTTAACATTGGACCCTAAAATTTCTCTGAAACCACTGAAGCAAATTCAACCAAATTTTACAGGAAGTCCATAACAAAGATTATTCATTTTGTTCCAGTTTGATAAAAAACATGGCACCAGGGGGGAACATAATTTAAAATTGGAGCCTAAGGGAAAATCACATTTTCGTCTTCTCCTCTGAAACCGCTTAAGCAAATTCAACCAAAAAGCAAGTTGAAGTAAATGTATAGAAGGTCCCTTGCAAAAATTACTCATTTCAGTAGGTACCAATGGATGACATAGCTATACATTAGAACCCCTTGGTAAAAAACATAATATTTGGTCATGCATGGCATAGTACCATTTTGTCAGGTGAGCGATACAGGCTCAGTCTCTGAGCCTCTAGTGTTATTATACTGTTCCTTGATTTTCATTCCATACGTTATTTTATCGTGTCACAGTACATGTAACATTAATACACAAGAACCCTATGGCACTATAAAGTCTAGCAATGTTTTTTAGACATCCTGCAGCGATTCTAACTAACAAGGCAGGATTAAAAACATTTACCACATGATAAATACATTGTATGACCTCTGTATGTACTCGCATACATCTATCTCAATTTTTGTGTTAAGGTCATATAATGGCCACCCTTGTAATATCTTACTGAAACATCAGTTCATGCACTTTAATATGACTGGCCAGTTCACTGTAATTTGACTTTGGCTTATACTTAATACTTGAAAGACTTAAGCTGATTCTTTGTTTTCTGTCTATTTCTCAACACTGATATTTCATCAAATTAATCTCCTCATAAATGCTTTTAACTGACAATCAATGAACATGACCTGCATTTTCTGCTTTCTCTCTAGGGCTTTTTTTTTATTATTGTTTCATGTAATTACAATGTTTTTAGGCAAGTTACTTTGATTCTCATAGTGTTATACCGTTCATTGTTGATTTTATTTTTGTAGTTATACTTTTACGATTTTATATTATACAAATAGTTACTATTATCTAATTTTATAATTGAAAAAGTAGTTGAGTAGCTTAGTATACTAAAGAAATTGAAGCCATATAAAGTTAATGATACAATGTTTTTTAACTGTATATTTTAATAACTTTGTATATTCCAAGTATTTTTATTGTTGCTTGATGTCTTCATTGCTGTTTGAAATGATTTGCTCAGAAGAAAATACTGTTACCATGACAATATACATTCTCTCTATGTTTTACAACAAGATGAGTTGATGTGGACTCACATCCCCTAGTGCTGTCAGTTTTTCCTTTGTTTGTTTTTGTCTATTTTGTCTTTCATCTCCAAGGTATCTGTTTTTGTATAAATTTTAAGTGACAAGGTGTTATTTAATTACCTCAGTCGTTTGTAGAAGTTGTTGACCACTGTTCTGGCCAAGTTCCAGTTTTGATAAAGAGATGATAAAGCTTCTGGCATTACACCCTTTGAACTAGGAAATATTGTACAAAATGTGGCTGGATGATATGTTATGCGGTCTAACTATTTTTGGTATATTTCTATTTTGTCCTTGAATTTATTTTTAAATGTATCCATTTTCATGTTCAAAAAATATTTGTCAAATAGTTCTTTACATGTATCAGTAGGAATAATTTGATATTTAGTCTGAAGCTTAGACACGATATGGTTTGGTAAAACTTGAAGAAATCACTGTGTCCAGCAAATTACTGTATCAACACATTTGTGATTGATTGATTGATTAGTTAGAGTTTAACGTCCAATGAGCAATATTTCAGCTATATCAGGACGAGAACAAGTTAATCAATTCAAAACAAATTGTAAGTAAAAGAAGAAAGAAATAAAGGTGGAAGGGACAACAGAATTTGAATCCACATTTATCTCAATTTAACTTTTGCCCAGAGTTTTAGGATAGAAATTGTGGGGCCTCTCCGACAACTCCAGTTTTGACATGCTCTAGTTCCAGCTTTTGATAGTAAACTGCATGTTTTGTATGGTGTATTCACTAAGGGACCGACCATTTAACCTGAAGGGGGGGTATGTTTTTTTTTTCTGGACAGAAATTTATTTTCGCGCTTTGCGCGAAACAAATTATTTATTTTTTGCACGCGTATCAACAAAATATTTTTTTTCAAAATTAACATTATTTTTTTGGGCAGAAAGCCTCATTCAGAAAATTTTTTTTTCATCANAAATATTTTTTTAGAAAAAACCATAGCCCCCCCCCCCCTTCAAGTTAAATGGTCGGTCAATAAGTTGACTGATTTGTATTTTCAATACATATCATTTTCTATATGACTATACTGTCATCCTGTTCTATGTTGATATTGTAATATATGTACAAGGAGAGTGACTAGTAAATTGTAATAACATCTTTCCAATTGTTTTTGTTAATCTGGAGACCATAAAATAATAATAAAAGTAAACTTATTAAAAGTGAACATCACGACATGATATTGCTCTTTGCAATAACTTATTCATAGTCTTTTTGTTTGTGATGGTTAGTTCACCTTTCAAGGTCAAGAACTGATTGTATTAGTTATGTAAAAGAATACACAAAAATAGAATAAATGCCTTTTATTCAAGCTGACAAAATTCTTTGCTTTCAATCAGGTTGTATTTGACTATTTATGATATTTAATATTTAACAGATTTGTAGTTGTAATAAAGTAATCAGTCTTGAAAATATACTATTATATATTTTATGTAAACAGTTATGATTAACCTGTGATGTATTTCCGCCCTAATTCCAGTACTGGAAAGTGACTAGATCTTTGCAGCATGTATCCTCGATATAAAAGATGGACGGATATTTAGACATTAAATAAAGATTAATCTGTCTGTTTAGTGTTTGACATTAAATGAAGATTTAACCTTCGGTTTAGTGTTCTGTTTACAAGAACTGGTCACTTTTCAGTATATATTAGAATACAGAAAGATATAGTTTGTTGTTGCATTGTTTTTATGCCAAGTTGTTATTGGTAAATAAACATTCCATCATTTATACATATTGTATTGTTTATTTTCTCCCTGTAATGTCAACAACAGACATGTTGATGTTGCAAACATTTCTTGATCAAAATATTTTCAGTTTGTAATGTTATTGATGTCATTGGCTGAGCATGACATGACAACCCTTCTTGAATAACTAATAGTAATGCTGGTTTTTGTGTCGTCTGCTGTAAGCAGAGCCAAGAGCCAACACAGAGGTATTACTATCCGTGGTCTTGCATTGTCTGTCTCACCTGGCCCAAAGGGGCATGTGAGCTATTGCCATCACACGGCCTCTGGCATCATCATTGTCAGCATTGTTGTCCGTGAGCATTAACTTTTTTATATGTCCGTCTTTGACGGGACATATTATGGTATACCGGTGTCCGTCCGTCTGTCCACACGTTGTACTCTAACTAGAGAACGCTTTGAACATTTTTCTTGAAACTTTGCAGGATTGTTGGGTATGACGAAAGAAAGCTCCCTGGATTTTTCATTCCAGAGTTTTGGGACTTTGATTATTTCAAAAAAGCTTGAAATGCAATTTTGTCCACGTGTCTACTAGAGGAGGCTTTAAACATTTTTCTTGAAACATTGCAGGATTGTTGGGTATGACGAGAAAAAGCTTCTTTATATCATTTTATTATGTCAATGGATTTTTCGTTCCAGAGTTATGGGACTTTGATTATTTCAAAAAAGCTTGAAATTGCAATTTTCGTCCACATGTCGTAATCTAACTAGAGAACGATTTGATCATTTTTCTTGAAACTTTGCAGGATTGTTGGGTATGACAAGAGGAAGCTCCCTATCATTTAATTTTGTTGATGGATTTTTTGTTCCAGAGTTATGGGACTTTGATTATTTAAAAAAAAGCATGAAATACCATTTCCATCCACATGTCATATTCTACCTAGAGAATGCTTTATTAATTTTTCTTGAAACTTTGCAAGATTGTTGGATATGACGGAAGAAAGCTCCCTATCGTTTTATTTTATGGAAGGATTTTTCGTTCCAGAGTTATAGGACTTTGATTATTTAAAAAAAGTATGAAATTGCAATTTCTGTCTAATAATTGATATTCTTTTATTTACCCCTAAACCAGTATAAATTTTTGACTGTTTAACATCAGATGAAATAATTGATACATATCAAAGTCCCTTGTCATGTTTGTTCATATGGAGTTTTTAATTAATCAGCTTGCTTTAAAGTGGTGACGGGCATAACATGCACTCTTGGTGTAGCTGTTTATCTATGATTGCTGTTGTCATCGTCGTTGTTGTCTTCTTTGTCTGTAGACACTTGTTTTTGGTCAATAACTTAAGTTCCAGTAGATAAATCCTTATGAAATTTAAACACAAATAATATTTGGCACAAAAGGAAGGCTTGGATCAGTTTTGGTCATTGTGGCCCCACCCATTTATAAAATAAAGGGCTACGCCGAGCGCAGCATTATACGACCGCAGCATGTCGTCCACTGAAATTTGAAAAAGTGTAATTTAAAGTGAGTATGGACATAGGAAAGAGCTTGACACAATAATTAGATGGACGCAATAAGGAGATTGACCGAGTAATTAGCTCTACACAAACTAGGGAAAATAAAAATTAGCCCTTATGACTCCTTATGATTCCTCTTTGACCCTCTATAGCTCAGAAACGGTAAGAGCTATGCCCAATCCATTGACATGATGCTGAAAGCTTATATCAAGAGGAATCAAAAGAAAAAAATCCCATCGAAATGCGATGAAAAATAAAAATTTAAGGTAATCTGTAAATTTATGATTTTGGCCCCCTTCGGCCCCTCATAGCTCGGGAACGGCACAAGCTACGTCAAATCTGTTGAAGAACTACTGAAAGCTTACATGAAGTAGAATCCAATGAAAAAAATCCCATCGAAATCCGACAAAAAATAAATTTTTTAGGTTATCTGTAAATTTACGATTTTGGCCCCCTTCGGCCCCTCATAGCTCGGGAACGGCACGAGCTACGTCAAATCTGTTGAAAAACTACGAAAGCTTACATGAAGTCGAATCCAATGAAAAAAATCCCATCGAAATCCGACAAAAAATAAATTTTTTAGGTTATCTGTAAATTTACGATTTTGGCCCCCTTCGGCCCCTCATAGCTGGGTAAGGAAACAAGTTACCAAAAATCTAAAAGTAGAGCGCCCAGATAATTTTTCATTTGGAATCCTTTGGAAAAAATTGCATCAAAATCGGACTAAAAATAAAAAAATGAAATTTTTGAAATTCGCCCCCTTTGGGCCCCATTTATCTCGTGAACGGTACATGCCACGTGAAATCCGTTGGCATACATCAGATTGGAAATTTTCTAAGGAGTTTACTGAAAGAAACCCCATCAAAATCCGATAAATAATAAAGATTCTACAGTCAAATATGTGAAAACAACCAATTTAACCCCTTTTGGCCCCTTTTTCTAAAATGGGCGGGGCCAGGAACATAAAATTATAGCCCGGGCTAAAGCATGTGCCAAGAAACATCATACTAAAATTTGAAAATGATCTGTTCACTGGAACCAAAGTTATGCTGTCCACAGACACAAAAATACCCAATTTTACCCCTTTTTGGCCCCTTTTTCTGAAATGGGTGGGGCCATAAACCCGAAATTAAAACCTGGGATAGCCATCATGCCAAGAAACCACATACTGAAATTTCAAGATGATCCGTCCACTAGAAACAAAGTTATGCTGGCCACAGAC
>MJUU01052259.1:2931-18236 GCA_002080025.1 Modiolus philippinarum
GAATGCAGAAAGGGAAGTAGTAATACAGTAATACATATGTAATACAGATATAGTATTGTATTGGTATTTTCGCCATTACATGGGCTGTTATTCAGATCTTTTTTTCGATTTCATTAACAATTTTTAACGTTGCTAAGAGCAGTTTTGGTTGCTAGGTTCTCCAAAAGTAAAGAAAATAACATGTACCTATACACTTTCACCCTTTTATATAATTGTTTTACAAAAATATCATTTATTCGATATTTAAACCCTTTAGTTTTCTGTTGTTTCCTATTTTTNTTCATTGTTGAAAATGATGTTTGGTTTTTCATCGGAAGGAATTGTTGAAACAGAACACATTCTGTCTTTTGGGGATTAAAATCTACTAACCAAGCTTTCGACCACGAATATATTTTATCAAGATCAGAATTAAGTAATCTTTCAATTTCCAGTTTGTTATTAGATGAATAGGATAGCGAAGTGTCATCAACGAATAATCTTGACAAACTTTCAGTACTGTCAGCAATATCATTGATAAATATTAAGAATAGTAATGGCCCTAAAACTGACCCTTGAGGAACACCACTATTAATTTTCCCATATTCAGAAAAAGTATTGCTAATTCCTACCCTCTGAATTCTGAACTCTATCTTTAATATAATTTGAAAGCCATTTTAACAAATTTCCTGAAATGCCATATGCCTCCACTTTTTTAATAAACCTGATCAAATGCTTTAGATATGTCACAGAAGACTGTGCACATATAATTCCGATTTTCTAAAGCTTAACATATATTATGATTTATTTCTATAAGTTGATGAACAGTTGAATGATTATGCATGAATCCAGATTGATATTTATACAGCAAGGAATTATCAATAAGAAAATTATATATGTATTTGAAAACCACTCTCTTAAAAACTTCACCTACACAACTTAATAAACTGATAGGTCTATAATTAGAAGGATCTGATTTAAGGGGGTTCGCTACTCAATTTGAAAATAAATAGGATTTCAAATAAACATGATATTTTGTTAGAAAATTGAAAAAGAAGTACTTTAAGTGAAAAAAAATTGATAGGTTGATGATTTCGTTTTTGAGATATAAGTGATTGAAAATTTGGCGGGAAACTGAACTCCTCTGATTTTTCATAGGATTAACATTAGCAAGGTTTGACCATGAATGAATGTGACAGAATAAATAGAATTCAATGAAATTTTTACAGAATGCTTACAAAGACGTATAACATTAAATTATGGATAAAAATAAGGGGGTCAATGGGCAAAAAATCATAATGTTTTTAAATGGATAAAACCCGAGGATCCCGAAAATCTGACAGAATTCCCATAACATGAGGAGCAAACCTCCTTAACGCCCTTCTTAAATAAAGGAATTACTATAGCAGATTTCCAAAGTTGTGGGTATATACAATTTTGAATTGAGTAATTAAAAATGATCTGAAGGGGTATACATATACTAGCAGATGTATATTTTAGTAAATTATGACTTAAATGGTCTTGCCCGACCGCTTTTCCCAGCTGTAGACATTCCAGTATATCTTTTATTTCATTTACAGATATGTGAACAATATCCAGTGTGTTGTTAGTTCGTGTGTCAAAGTCGGGGACAGGATTATCAGAATTCTCTATATTAGAAATTGAACAAAAGAAATTATTCAGAATATTTGCTTTATCTACATCGCTTACGGCTAAAGCGCCTGCGTCATTATTAAATAATGGAGAAATATTTGACGAAATTTTACCAGTGCTCAATATTTTGACCAATTTCCAATAGTCTTTTTTATTTTTTTTTTTACATTTTTGTCCAAGAGATCATTTGCATTGATAAAAAATTGTTCACGAGCATATTTAATCATGTTATTAACTTTGTTTCGTTGAGTTCTAAATTTAGCCAATATTAACGGACGATTATTTTGCTTAACTTGTTTGTGTAACCTATCACGAATTCGCATTTCTTTTTGTATTGCAGAATTGAACCAAGGTTTGTCGTTTGGTCTGACAGTAACAGTCTTAGTAGGAATATATTGTTTGGCCATTTCGGTATATTTATTAGTAAATGTTTCAGTCATTTCATCAATATTACTAGTATTCAATAAAAAAGGTTCCCACTCAAAATTAGAAATTTCTGAATTAAGACCATCAAAATCGCCATATTTGTATAACCACATTTCCCTTTGAAATTAACTATCGAGATTAAGAGGAATCTTAATTACAACAGTAGTTGCGTTGTGATCACTCTTTGTTCTTTCAACTTCTATAACATCTGCGAAGGTAATTTCACATTTATTTGAACACAGTACCGGGTCTAATAATGCATTTAGACGAGTCGGATTAACAATACAATTTGTAAAATTAAATGTACTAATAATATCATTTAATCGGTTACTGGTTTCAACGAGAAGGTTAACATTCAGATCACCTGTTAACAAAATTCGTGAAGAGCTTTCAAGAGCCCTTTCAATCGATACATGAAAATTGTCCCAAAAGGGGTTATTAGATCCTGGTGGTCGGTAAACCGCACAAATCAATAGGCTATATCTCGGGAAATTAACCTCCAACCAAATGAGTTTACCATTCGCGAATTCCAGATCACGCCTACGCTCTGTAAATAAACCTTCGGATGCGTATAACAATACCCCATCCCCCAAAACATGTTCTGTCGTAGCGATATGGTTCACCGTAACCCGAAAGAAGAATCTCGCTGTTATCTACCTTATCATCTAAATGACTTTCGGTAACACAAACTATTGACGAACCATGACATATGGTCTCTAAGTAATCTATTTTGTTTCTGACGCTTCTTGCGTTCCAGTGAAATATTGTTAGTTCACCAACCATTGAGTTTGGCCCAGGATTTTTTTCGACATCATTACCAAGTAATATCAACTGCATAAGAAGTAATGTGTATGAAATAGTTTGAGAGAATGGATCACACATATATTTTTTAAAACATACTACAAGAATGTTTATAGATTTACAAGAAAATATGAGTAATAACAAAAGCAGATAGGGAATTAGTTTTCTTGTTAAATAATAAACTCTTTTCGTTATAGGTCTCAATCTGAAGTAAAATAATCCTATGGCCATTCTATAATTTGACAAATCATTACCCATTGTCATACACAAAATAATCATACGATGAATAGCAATAGGCTATATCTAAGGTCAGTACAACAGTGGCGATCGCAAACATACAACAAAAACAAAAATACATGATAAAGCTAAGACTTACCAAAAACAAAATATATGTACAAAAGCAACTCCCACAGCTTGTCATCCTAAATGTTTGACAATAGGTGTGGATTCCTGAGTGGACAATTTAATAAATTTACATTCAAAAAAGAAAAGTGATAATTAGATCGATCGTAGAAAGGAAAAAAACTGATTTATTCAACAAAATAAAACACATTTGGATGACTGGAGGAAAAACCTAATTCCTTTCTGAGTATGTATGAATGTTTGAATTGAGGATGTTTTTCCGTTATTTATGCACACTAATTATCAAGCAGTAAAGGAAATTCTACCTGCATACTCGTTGTAAACAAAAAGCATTTATAATTTAATTTGCAAGGTCTAAAATATTTAAATTTTACAATCTTGGTTAATATTATTAACTGAGTTTAAAACAATTCAATATTTATACTCAAACGCTTAACTTTATTTTCATTCAGTATATTCAACAAAAGCGACAACAGACTAAAGTAATCGAGTTCACCGTACGTGATTGTCAATGTACACAATACATTATTTTGTGTATTAATTTAAGGTAGATAGACACTGTTTCACTGCGCAATTAAATCGCGCATCAGAAAAATAAAGTGTCGGGGTAGGTTTGATTTTCGGGCCGGAACAGTAATTTGGCGGCTTTTCGTTTGTGACGTCATAATTGAATGACAGATGTGAAACGTCATATTTCGTTTACTTTGCCGCGAATTAACTCCCTTTTCCCGTCAATATTATTTAATCTGGAAACTTCGTAATATATCTCCGTTAAAAGCATGGTGACATATACATTTTACTATAAATTACATCATAAACTAACTGTTCACAAAAACAGATAGATAAAAAGTCCTTTTCTATTGAGCTAAAAATTGCCTTTCCATATTTTCCCCGTACTTATGTGAAAAAATGGCTAAAAAAGAGCAAACTTTGATCTCAATTCTATAAAAAGCAAGCATGGTGACCCATACTTTTTATTACAGATTTCGGGTAAGTATGATTGGTTCTTCAATTGTGCCGACTTACAACAAAATCTCATCATCATGGATATAAATATTAGTGTCTATCTACCTTAATATAAATAGAAAGTAATGACGCAAATACCTAATTACAATCCTTTCATTGTCGTAATAAATGTGTAAAAACATATATTTACCAAAAGATAAATATCCGTAATGATGTAACACATTGATAAAATGGTAATAATAAACAACATTTTTGTCAATATATACATAAATACTTACACTAAAACTTTTCCACATTATTCCACATTTATATAAGATATACAACTTCAAGTGCATAAAATTCCGTCACTAATAATGCAACACAGTATATACAAAGGAGTGACCTTGATATAATTTTTGTAAAAAATACCGCTTAAGTGCACGCTAGGGGCCTTCTTGATCTCGCTTGAGGGGGTGAATATTGTTCACCTCTAGTTGAAGACCTTCAGGCGACATCAAGATGTAGACAGGAATAAAATCCCTGTCCTTGATTAACTGGAGTTTTCTATGTATCGTGCGCGTTTTTGTCACATGTACATTCACTCCATATCCTTTCATTTTTTCTATTTTAACTTACATTTCCTACTAGTATGCAATTTTAAGATATACCATTTTAGAGAGATGTACAAGCATCCCGACAGCAGCACATATGGCACGGTTATTCAAGCTGTCAAGGCGCTCGTACACCAAACCAATTGATATATCTGTCAATTAGTTATAGTATGATATGGTTGGATTTATTATAGTAAATGAATAAACACTTTCGGAATTAATGTCAAGAAATAAATAGGAAGCTGCATATGTTAATCTGATAGTATGAAGGAAAATTCCTAGCATGGGTCTCTGTATCAAATTCATGGCTGTTTTGCTCTCGAACTTAAAAGAAACTTTTTACATGACTAGTCTCTTATATTCAAATAAAGATTTGGTTTTTATTGTTTTATTGCGACAAACTGACAAGTAACTGATCTTTCACATTAATATTAATTTTTATAGTATCCAAAGCGGTGAATGAAGTCCCGACTGGGCCTCTAGAATTCTATTGAACAAATCGAATATACCTTACCCAAATTGACAACACGCATGACCTACATTTAAGAACGCATGTATTATAAGACCAAGAAGGAATATATCAGAAATATCTGATTAAAATGTGACTAAAGGGAAATAAAATTGATATATTCATTAGGAATACAAAGGAAATGTTATTGAAAATTAATGTAGAATAGTCTGGCATAATTACTGCACCTGACCATATCAAAGGCGCATCGAACCATATCAAAATAAATAGGTAAGTTGTTTACATAATAGTGATGTATTAAATTTATATCTTGTAATCATCCAGTAAATGAAATACACAAAAAAATGGGAAGAAAGTAAATACTATACATGAGATGAAGGTTCAACTTTATTTAAGGATTCTAATAGTTAATCATCGGTGTATTTATTAATCGGTGCCGGATGCTGAAGTTCCCTGTTGGTTGTAGTCTACCAAGGAGTAGAAATCGTCGATGCTAGTAACCAATTTAACTGACGTGCTGTTGTTTGGAATTGCGAATAGACGCCCACCATGACACCAGCAAGTACTTATCTTCTTCCTGAACAGAAGATAGTTAAGTTCATTCATTATCTGCTGTCTTCTTTGAGTTAAATTTTCTGTTAGAATTGCCTTTTAATTTCTTTTTTGCCCCAAATACAGCGTTTCTATTACGATATGATAAAAACCGTACATTGACTTGCACCTTGCCGCTCTTTACTTTTCCCAATAGGATGGGTTCTCCCAATGTCATTCAATGTAATTGGTACCCCGAGAGTTTCATTACATAGTTTAAGAATAATGGTATCTGTGTCCATCTTACGGAGATTCTTAGCATCTGGACAAGGTATATTATGGAAACGAAGTGATGTTCGGCGTGAGTATTGCTCCTGTTCATCAAGTCTGTGATCAAGATTGTGAATCTCGTGTTGTAGTCTACAAACATTATCGTCTAAGTCTTCAATTACTTGTTTTTGTTTCGTCATATCATGCTCAAGTTTATTGACTATTTCTACTTGTTTTCGTATAATTATATTTTGTGATTTAATAAGTTCATCTTGCTGGTCAATTTTTTCTTGCATGGGTTTTATCACATCATTTAACTTGTCATACTTCTCACTCAGTTTAGACCAAATTGCATCGGTGATTTGGGGTGTCAGTTTAGCAATAAAATCGTCATCCTTTAGAACAGCACATACAAGTTCAATGAAAATCTCAAATTAATGGAGTTTACCCCAAAATTAGCGATTTTCAACGTTAAATATCTCAAAAAGTAAGTCATGAAGGTATGATTTTCTTTTCATATTCGGAATCCCCATATCAAAATTAACATTATATCGGATTTTCGTGAAAAAATCAATATGGGATCTATACAGTATCGTATGCCCTTAAGGGCATATCCAACAGTTTCTTGTTTTATTGTCATTTTTACAATTTTTAGATATTGTGAAACAAGTACCGAGGATTCCAAAAATGACAAGAAAATGATGGATCACCGATCTTGTTTCCTTGAAAATAGTGGTTAAAAATTGGTTATTTTTGCGTTTTTTTTTAAAGAAAAATCAAATTCTAGTTTGAAAAATAATGGATAAAATATTTTCGATCTAATCGATACCAAAGTGACAGAAAAACAAAGTCAAGGTTTTAAAGATTTACAGAAAAAAATAATTTAATATGAGAAAGTATTTCTTCTATAAATCAATGAAAATGTAGCTCTTGTAACGGTTAAATTGGCATAAAATGTCCCAATTACAAATTCAAGTTTACAATATTTTAAGGACTTCTCATAATGTCGATTTTATGAAAGTTTGATATCATGTACTTCTAACAATATGCTACTCAAAAATCTCAAAAACCACATAGGTCACCGAGTTCCTTTCCGAGTAAATCATTAAAATATGCAATGTTTAACAAATCTCCCTTAATTGGTAACACCCATTAAGTCCGCCAAACTTGAAGGTACAAATTACATTTAACTCGGAAACAATGGGAATTACTTTGTGACGTTACATTTATCAACGTCATATTCCCGGAAAACATTGCCTTCTTTTGGCAAAGCGCCTGGTTGTGATGAAATTTTAAATGAGTATATCAAATCAACAAAAGATTTATTTATGCCTTTATATTTAAGATTTTTTAATCTTATTTTAGAATCTGGTATCATTCCTGAAATATGGGTTTCTGGAATTGTTGTTCAAATATATAAAAATAAAGGTGATCCTAGAAATGTGGATTCATATCGAGGAATAACTCTGCTCTCTTCTATAGGAAAATTGTTCACTTCGATTCTTAATAACAGGCTTTCAAAGTTTGCAGAGATTTTCGAAATTATTCCAGATTCCCAAGTTGGGTTTAGAAAAGGATTCTCTACCTTGGATAATATTTTTTGTGTTCACGTGTTGATAGAATTATATTTTTCATTTGTTTGTAAATTGTATTGCACGTTTGTTGATCTTCGGAAAGCATTTGACACTGTTTGGAGTGTAGGACTATGGCATAAATTAGTTGAGAGTAAGATATCAGGTAGAATTCTCAAGTTGATTTATAATATGTACAAGGATATTAAGTCGTGTATTAAACATGGAGATGAAGTATCAGGATTATTTGCAATTGGTGTGCGTCAAGGGGAAAATTTGTCGCCATTATTTTTTTCGATCTTTTAATCAGATATTGAAGACTTTTTCATTGAAAACAATATATCAGGTTTGAGTAATATTACATCTTTATGTCAAAACAATCTTAAAATATTTTTGTATATTTTTGTGTTACTTAATGCAGATGATACTGTGGTACTAGCCAAGAATGCTAACGATTTGCAGGCAAGTTTAAATGTGTTCTACCATTATTGTAAAACTTGGAAACTTGCAGTAAATGTTGACAAAACAAAAATTGTTATCTTTTCAAAACGTAAATAAAAAGATCATTATGACTTTAAAATAGACGGGTCAAGTATTGAAGTGGTTGATTCGTTTTCATATCTTGGTTTATTGTTTAATTTCAATGGAAAATTTGCATGTGCTAGGAAAAAATTGTTTGAGCAAGCTAGAAAATCACTTTAGTCATTATATAGAAAAACTCGGAAAATATCTCTTCCTATTGATTTGCAAATAAAATTATTTGATTCTCTTGTTCAGCCAATTCTGTTGTATTCTTCGGAAATTTGGGGATTCGAAAATATTGATATCATTGAAAAAAATCCATCTCCAATTCTTGAAAAGAATTTTGCATGTTAGATCTAGCACACCTACCTTCATGGTATACGGTGAAACTGGAAGATATCCGATAGATGTAAACATAAAAGTAAGAATGTTAAATTTTTGGGTGAAATTAATACAGAACAGTGATAGATTATCAGGAAAGCTGTATACATTGTTTCTTCAAATGCATACATCAGGAAAATCTAAATCGAAATGGATTAGCTATGTTAAATCAATATTGGACAACACGGGTTTTAGTTTTGTCAGGAATTGTCAAAAAATTTTGGATAATACCGAAATTAAGTTTCCTGTTAAAAAGATATTACAGGACCAATTCGTGCAAAAATGGAATAGTGATATTGCCAATTCTTCAAGGAGTGTATTTTATAGCATATTTAAGTCAGACTTTGAATTAGAGAACGATTTACTAAGACTAATGAGTAAACGTCGTATTATGATAACTAAACTTCGCTGTTCAAAAATAAAATTTCTAGTCGAAACTGGACGCTGGCAAAATACAGTTCGTATAAATCGTACATGCAATTTATGTTTTAAAGGGATTGCAGATGAATTTCACTATTTATTTATATGTCAACACGAGGCAATCAAAATAGAAAGGAACAAATATATTCCCCGTTACTATTACTAAAATCCATCCGAGACAAAATTGAAAAGTATGTTATCATTGTGCAACAAAAGGGTATTGGATAACGTATCAATATTTCTTAACAAAATTGTACATTTATTATAATGTTTATTACAACCATTTCCCTTATAATATTTTGTTGTGTTAATTATATATTATTATATCAGGATGATATAAAATTTTTATCATTGTTTCATTCACATTGTATTATTATTAATTTTGTCCTAAAGAATTTTCTATATTGTTTATTAGATCTATTACATGCATTGTTTACTTTCAATTCTCACGTTACAGTGTAATCTGTCTTGAGTAAATAAAAATCTTGAATCTTTGTGTTTGCTATTATCTCCCCTGAAACTATTGGATATGCCCTTAACTGTGCTGGATTGATGTTTGGAAAATCCTAACTCCAAATCCTGATTACAGTGACAATGTTGAATGCTGGGCGGCTTCGAGCGGGGAAGTGGGGTACTTATTTTGTGAAATAAACTCCTCCTACAGTTTATCCAAGGTCTTTGAAACATCACGGGATGGCTAGATGAAAAAATAAGATTTGCATTTAACTTTGTGGAATTGTTTTAGAAATTTGTTTCCATTTTTCCAGACTTTGGACACTCGTCATATTTCTTTAACAATTTCAACAAAGGGGACCTATTTTGTGTAATCAACTAACCTTTTCAACACCTTTTTTTACCAAACTCTTATATTTAAAGCGTATCTTCAACGTATGTCTCACAGGAAAAACTTATATAAAATATATTTATAAGGAAATATATAACTTAGCATGTTACATTCCAATGCAAACTGATTGTGTGCTGTTTCAGCACCTACGAAAACAACTGCAATCACTCGACGTTAATATTGAGGAAATATTAGTCAAAAACAGTGAGAGTTAGTGTAGCTGGCTGTTTCCATGGAAATAACATTTCAATACCCGGAGTCCAATGTATATCTAACTGCTTCATCAAAAACCTAGGCATTGATCACAATACACCAGAAAGTGCTACATACAAAAGTGTTACATTTGACAAAAATGAAATCCAATCACAGGTCATTCATGTCCTCTTTGAATATTCAAACTGAAGATAACAACTAAGACCTGCCATACACATATTTTGCACCAAAATAAAACAAAAATCCACACAAGGAAAAATACATTGCTGGATCTTCATCTTCTTCATCCATGGAACTGTCTATTGAACTAGGATTTTGTCTGCAGTCAAAGACAAGCATCAAGCATACTGTGGAACTATTCATGCCCGAAGTGACATAAATCAAATGTGGATACTTCAAAGGACATACTGGAAGGTCTTAAATCCCGTTACTTTATGTTCTCAAATACATTCTCTCAAACATTTCAACTCAATCCCATGCCTTCTAATGATGAACTGAAATCATGAATCCAATGTTTCATTCAAAAGGCCTTTTCCGAATCAAAAACAAATTTTGTATTAGATTATAAATGCACATTTTAAAAAAAACAATTTAATAGTATGCTACGTTGAAAAACATGTCTTATTGATAATATATTTGTCACATTTGGAGGCGCTTTTTATCAATAGCAAGTTGGTAAACCAATGGACACGAGTTGTGCTCACTTACTCGCACACTTTTTTTGTTTTTTGTTTTGTTTTTTTGTTTTGTTTTGTTTTTTTTTGTTTTTATATTCCTACGTGACTGAATTTCTTTAGGGACTCGTAAATGGAAAATTCAGTACCAACATTTACGACAAAAGGGACGATTTTAAATTCAAAATTATCAACTTCCTAACAAGGATAGTGATATTCCAACCATTTCTGCTTACTGAGTGTATGTTTGACAGTTGATTCGTTACGCCAGAGTAAGCACAAATGCTTCTGATTTTCTCTTTTAAGTAACCCCCTGACCGCCTTGTTAATAATTCCTTCTCATACGATTATTAAAAATTCCTTAATAGATATCAGTCCCTTGTGGAAAAGTTTTGGTCTGAATTAATTGTTTTTTTTTAATTGGGATTATCATTTCTTTTTCTGTCTAGGACCTTTCGATAGCAATGGCTGATGAGTTGCAATCGGACAGAACCGAAATGGTTAAAAACCACCGTTTCTTTTGAAACGGTGTACCAAGTCAGGACAATTGCGGTCGACAATTTTTCCCGGTGGTTTTCTTTGGCTCTAGACAATTCTGTTCTGTAATTTTGTTATTAACCCCGTAGATAAATGTATAAGTGTCGACCGGCCACTGATGTCAACAAAGGACAAGGTGCGATAAGGGGCTGATTTGGCCCTAAATTTCGGTGATTTTTTTAAGTTGCACCTGGATATTTTCTTTTATGTTAGTTTGAAAGTTCAGATCCAATTAAAGGAAAATATACAAAGTTTAGAACCCGTGACGTCATAGTATGATCAGTTTTGACGTCATGTTTAAGCTATTTTTCAACGATTTCATAGAAATACAAGGAATTTGACATATTTTCGAGCGGTTTTCGTATTCAGAAATATAAAGCGCATTCAAGAACCAATTAGATATTTTACCAATTTGTTGGTACGGATGCGCTGGACCTTCTATACAAATATTTTTGTGGTTCTTGCATGCGCTTTATGTTTCCTCCTAAGAAAAAGTGGTCAAAATTGGTCAAATTTGTCATTTTTTGACAGAATGTGCAATCTGTCACATTTTCTACGCTCAAAAACTCTGTGATCGTACATCAAAACTTGAGTAATTTTCCTGTTAACTGTTGACTTGTATCCATAGCATATTTCAACAAAAAATATTGTGAATTTAAGCAATCTTATATTTTAGGCCAAATAAGGCCCTTACGCACCTAATCCTTTGCTTTGCAACTAATAGTAATGCACAGAAAAAAAGAACAGTCGTTGTTTTTGGATTATTTTTTTTAGACCTGAGTAAATCAAACATTCTTGATAAATTATAGCTGATACTCTAAAAATTATTTTTATCAAATTTCGGACTTTACAGGAAACCATAAGGCCCTGTAAGAACTATTCAAACTTATACAAGCTGAGAAAATTGTGACCAAGAAATTTGTGATGGACAGGACATCCAAATCACTATACATATACCCCTGTTTCAAAGCTGAGTATAATAATTAGAAGAACAGCACATTCTATCAATATCATAAATCCAATGATACATGTTCTTATTTATTGTCTGCAAAACCCTCTCTTCATGTCAATATTGATTCAAACGTAACTTAGTTGAATATTTATTCACACATTTGTTACAGGTAAATTGATAAAATTATGTACTATATAACATTTATTGACTCAAGGTCAAGATCCAGTCCGCTGTTTGTTTCGAAGGTAAGCTGCGTAACTTTTAAAATATCCATGATAACTTTCTTTATGTTGTTGACGATGGTATTCATTAACATTTGTAATAGTTATTCGCCTTATGTAGACAAAAGAGGAGACATGTCCGGCGTTATTCATAAACTTGACATAAAACAACGGCAGTAGAGTACCGAAGTAAAAAAGCACAAGGTTACAGTCTAAATACAAGGCAATAACGCGAACAGACTCAACACACTACACACCAACAAAACACACACACACATCAAATATAACACTCAAAGATAAAGCACTGGCAAAAAAAAAAACAATACAAAACAAAACAAAACAAAAAACAACAAAAAAGAAAAGAAAAAAACACATCCACAGTGACATTAGATGCTCTGGAAGGGAAGCTTGTCCTGCCCTGCATACAGTGTAAGCCAAAATAGTGTCCTGTGAAACTGTGTCCAAATGTGTTTCATTTCTAGTAAAAACTTCCAATGAGATCGAAAAAAATCATTCAAGCGTTTTATTCCATCCTTGGACTTCATCATAGGTAACATGGTTTTTTTTTACGCCGGCCACTATTAAATCCTACAACAGCACAGGTCGAACAGTCAGTGAGGCATTTATTGCTTTAAAAGCTTTGTTCGGTAGCTGATCGCTTTATGTAATTTTTTAACCCATAGGCAAAACCAATTTAAAATACACGGTACGTGTTATTTCATGTACTTCTGTAACCCTCAAAGAGTCCAAGTAAAAAAATTTGGAAGGCTTATGGTAGTCTCTTTAGTATTCAGACAATAACCAGGACAAATCAGTTCTACAAATATCACTAATGAAGACAAAGCTGAATTTTGAACATTGACCTATTAAGGAAATTTTGTTCTACATGCAGGGCTATTATACAACAGGGCATTTCACATCCAAACTTCCTTGGAAATATAATTAACAAATTCAAATTCAGAAATTGTTCTTCCAAAATTATTAATCCGTTGAACAAACTTATTCATAAATGATATAAATACAGCATTGTTGTTCAATCTTTACTTCTGGTTTTTGTTGGCAAATACTGTGAAAGTACTTTTATTCGTGGACATCAATTTTCGTGGTTTTCATAAAATTCCCTATTTCGTTGGAACCTAAATTCGTGGTTTCGTATTTTCTGTATTAAAAGTATAGGGGAAAATGCATTTCGTTGGGAACTTAATTTCGTGGTTTTGACCAACCACGAAATTCACGAAAATTGGAACCCCACGAACAATAGTACTTTCACAGTATATTGATCAGCTCCTACATGCTTTACACCGGGATTAAATTAAAACTGTTTTTCATATCGGAAGTATTTGGCATTGCATTATATCATGTTTTTCTTTCGTAATTGATGATGTTGTTATACGAAATCTATTTCGAAGTATTCCAGTTGAAGTTTCATATGTAAGAAGGCTTGATATCATAGTCAATGGAAATTATGTCCTCAGCTAGGCTAGCTGTCAGTAACTGCGAGCATATGTCAGGACAGTACCCATATGTGTTGTCTAAATGTTTTATGTACTTCATTGTAAAGGTACTCGTCTTAATAAGTTTGATTTTTATTGTGGGGCTTTTGTGTATTTATTTCTCAGCCATTCACCACACATAGGGGGAGGGGGATGGATCCAAGAAAACGAGTTTAACCCCACCTCAATTTTTGTGCATGTCCCAAATCAGGAGTATGTTTATCATTGACTTGCCCTTGTCTTCTTATAAAATTTTAGTTTCTTGATATTCGAGTTATTTAATGTGGTTTGTTTCCATTGATTTATTCACCATTTTAATTTTTTTGGGGACCATTTAGGGCTTGCTATATGGTGTGAGGTTCCTCACTGTGTTGACCCCTAGATGTTTTGTTTTGGGTCATTTTAACATGGAGATGGTATTAGTCCATGGGCTTGAATAACTCCCCGTGTACCCCNCCCCCCCCCCCCCCCCCACTTATTAACACCGCCGAGATAAAGTTGCTTCAAATTGTTGATTGGTACCTCTCATTTATGAAAAAATGGTATAGATAGATAACCTATGGTATTAGCTTTTCAAATATTTTATAAAAGTACCATTTCTATGTCCAATACGTTATAAAAATTGAAAAACCTTTTCCCTACCCATTCGAAATATTGACGTTAATTTTCAGATTTTTCTCGAAATTATGTAAGTTCAATGGTCCTTAGAAACCAGTGTATATTTTTCATTTCATAATTATTGGTATTTTTTAGTCTTTTAATGTCCTCTCCTAAAAATAAAGCCTAATATCATGATGTCCATATGTTTTGAATGACCAAACTATCACTTTTGAATAGACAAATAAAACACATCTTTGAATATTTTCGTTTTCGACTAAGTTTTGTCCTTTTTTTGTCTCATCTTATCTATGAGTGGTTCAAATTCATGACCGCCGTGTGCGGTCCCGGCTTATGAATAGGCCCGCAGCATCCTCTGAGCATTGAGTATGAGTCTTCTTAACAGAGGACCCCGAGGGAACCCCGGGATATAGAAATAGGACCTAGTATCTCCGGCTTGCTGGGGTGTGACCCCTCCTAAACGGAGGCTGACCCCGAGGGTCCCGGGATATAGAAATAGGACCCATTCCGTGGTTGTGCGGGATTGATAAATACACAACCCATCTTTCGGATGTGATGTAAACTCAGGTCCACGTGTTGGAAGAAATGCCACGCTTCCTGCACGTTAAAGAACCCTTGTAGCAAGCTCTTTTTGGGGTGGTCCGTAGGTGATCGGCTACAAGTCTAAATTCCCTGCCCTTGACGATTTCACCCTACTTTTCCATTGGCCCTTTCCAGACCCCAAAGTGATTATTTACTAACAAACTTGTTCTCGTCTTGATATAGCTGAAATATTGCTGAGTAGACGTTAAACAATATTCAATCAATCAATCAA
>MJUU01052259.1:20875-36893 GCA_002080025.1 Modiolus philippinarum
TTTAAGTTTTTTCTTGGGTCTGTTTAACATCAACCACCTGTGCTAGCCTATTGATATTTGGTATGCAGTTGCATTAGCATCAGTACAGCTCAGTTTCAGTGGCGTTTTATGTCTATGCCGCCGCAGTCATGCTCCAATGACTTCGAAATTTTGAATTGTTTTTTTCAAGTGTTTAACTTTTTTCTTGTGTCTGTTTAGCATTAACCACTCAAAGTTGACCATTGATATTTAGTATGCAGTTACATTAGCTCAGTACAGCTCAGTTTCAGTGGCGTTTTATGTCTATGCCCCCGCAGTCAGGCTCCAATGACTTCGAAATTTTGAATTGTTTTTTTTTTCAAATGATAACTTTTTTCTTGTGTCTGTTTAGCATTAACCACTCATAGTTGACCATTGATATTTGGTATACAGTTACATTAGCATCAGTACACCTCAGTTTCAGTGGCGTTTTATGTCTATGCCCCCGCAGCCATGCTCCACTGACTTCAATATTTTGAATTGTTTTTTTTTTCAAATGTTGAACTTTTTTCTTGTGTCTGTTTAGCATCAACCACTCATAGTTGACCATTGATATTTGGTATGCAGTTACGTTAGCATCAGTTCAGCTCAGTTTCAGTGGCGTTTTATGTCTTTCCCCCTGCAGTCATGCTCCACTGACTTCGAAATTTTGAATTTTTTTTTTTTCAAATGTTTAAGTTTTTTCTTGTGTCTGTTTAGCATCAACAACTCATAGTAGCCCATATGTCTTTGGTATGCAGTTGCATTATCATGATTGTGATCAGTGATACATTTGGTATCATGGCTGCTGCGGAAGATCAATGTGCAAATTAAGGCGATACATGGGAAAGGCGAGACATATCCTGTGTCCACAGTTTATTAAATTTTCATCATCTCCTCTGAAACCGCTGAAGCAAATTCAACCAAACTTTACAGGAATGATTTATGGAAGGTCTGTTACAAAGATTATTAATTTCGTTCTGATCCGATAAAAAACATGGCCGCCAGCGTGGAACTTAGGTTTAACATTGGACCCTATGGGAAAAATCTCATTTTCATCTTCTCCTCTGAAACAACTGAAGCATATTCAACCATAGTTTAACATTGGACCCTATGAGTAGTGAATTGGGATACCCTAGACCACCTATACTCCCATAGAGCTAATGTTATAATCCCTAATATTTACCCGATTATGCAAATGAGCTTATAAACCACGCCCATTTTCCTTATATGGACATAAACCCTACTTCCAAGCGTCAAGAACGTAGAGCACCGTGAGCGTAGCGAAATGGTGTGAGAGTGGTGGGACGTTTGGGGTGGGGCATCCCGGGTTCAGTATTCTAACCCAAACCTCTTTCTTTTGTTTTATCCTGTTAATATGCCTCCTTTTGTGTTGTTTGACGAACTCTTGTGTATAGGAGTTTATACTCTGGATTATCCAAACTTTTACGTTTGTATCGATTTGTCTTTTGTGATTCCCTTTTATTAGCTCTTATGGTTTCCCATCCAGATCTCGGTTAACTCCCTTTGTTTCCTGCACTCTGGAGTCTATGTTTTGTCTTACCGAACTATTGTGTTTTTTATTGTTATCCATTTTTAGCTCACCTGGCTATAGCCAGGGTGAGCTTTTGCCATCACTTTGCGTCCGTCGTCCGTCCGGCGTAAACTTTTCATTCAAACTGCTGGGCCAATTGGAACCACACTTGGCCACAATGGTCCTTAGGTGGTCCCCTACAAAAAAGTTGTTTTTCAGGTTCGCACCTTATCCAAGATGGCCGCCAGCGAGGAACATAGTTTAACATTGGACCCTATGGGAAAATGCATTTAGAGATCTCCTCCTCTGAAACTACTGAGCCAATTGGAACCAAACTTGGCCACAATGGTCCTTGGGTGGTCCCTACAAAAAAAATGTTTTTCAGGTTCGCACCTCATCCAAAATGGCCGCCAGCGGGGAACATGTTTAACATAGGACCCTATGGGAAAACTTTCAAAGGTCTTTTCATCTGAAACTACTGAGCTAATTGGAACCAAACTTGGCCACAAAGGTCCTGGGGTGGTCCCGTACAAAAAAGTTGTTTTTCAGGTTCGCACCTTATCCAACCTGGCCGCCAGTGGGGAACATAGTTTAACATTGGACCCTATGGGAAAATGCATTTAGAGATCTTCTCCTCTGAAACTACAGAGCAAATTGGAACCAAACTTGGCCACAATGGTCATTGGGTGGTCCCTACAAAAAAGTTGTTTTTCAGGTACGGACCGTATCCAAAATTGTCCAAGATGGCCGCCAGCGGGGAACATAGCTTAACATAGCACCCTATGGGAAAATGCATTTAGAGATCTTCTCCGAAACTACGGAGCCAATTGGAACCAAACTTAGCCACAATGGTCCTTGAGTGGTCCCCTACAAAAAGTTGTTTTTCATGTTTGCATCTTATCCAAGATGGCTGCCAGCAGGGAACATAGTTTAACATTGGACCCTATGGTAAAATGCATTTAGAGATCTTCTCTTCTGAAACTACTGAGCCAATTGGAACCAAATTTGACCACAATGGTCCTTGGGTGGTCCCCTACAAAAAAGTTTTGATCTTTTTTTCAGATTCGCACCTTATCCAAGATGGCCACCAGCGGGGAACATAGTTTAACGAGAAAGAGCATTCAGAGATCTTCTCCTCTTAAACGACTGTGCCAATTGGAACCAAACTTGGCCACAATAGTTTTGTGATCCCCTGTAAACAAGCCGTTTTTCAGGTCTACCCTTTATCCAAGGTGGCCGCCGTTGGACCCTATGGAAACACATTCAAAGATCTCCTCTATCAAACCATTGGGCAAATCGGAACCTTATTTAACTCAAGACCCTTTTATGTAGACTGTCTATTTTAGCCATGGTCCGGGTGAACGATACAGGCTCTTGAGAGCCTCTTGTTATTGTATTGTATAAATATTGATTTGTGGTGCATTTCCTTTATTGTTTAATGTATCTATATACTTTTCATTCAATAAGCCAATAAATAATAAACTAAATTACAGATAAATACATATTTATTTTCCCCGTCATGAAGCGGTAATGAGTTAGGGAATGGGGATTGGGAGGTTCCTATGAAACTAAAAAAATTTAAAAATAATAATAATAAATAATAATAAAAAAAAGAAATGAAAACTCTTATGATGTCTTTTTCCCCAACACAAGATACAAGGCACTTGTCACCACCACCACTTACCGCTGAATTCCCGAGATGAGCACGCGAGCAGCACGATCAGCGAAATGAGCACTCGAGCACACCCTTAAATAGCGAATATGTCGCTTTTCCCACTACAAGATACAAGGCAACTGTCACCACCACTGAATTCCCCAGATGAGCACGCGAGCAGCACGAGCAGCGAAATGGTCAGGTGAATATACCCTTAAACAGCGAAATTACCACCGCACAGCGGCTGCAGCAGCAGCAAAAGATGAGCACACGAGCAGCGATACAAGCACGCAAGCAGTGAAAACGAGCAGCGTTAGCAGTGGAATGAGCGCGTGAGCATGCTTTTAAATGGCGAATTTATAGCTTTTCCTACCACAAGAAACAAGGCACTTGTCACCACCACCACTTACCGCTGAATTCCCGGAATGAGCACGCGAGCAGCATGAGCAGCGAAATGAGAATGCGAACAGTGAAAACGAGCAGCGTGAGCAGCAAATGAGCACGTGGAAATACCCTTAAACAGCGATTATCGGCTTTTCCCATCGCACAACGACTGCAGCAGCAGCAACAATGTTCCAACAACGAGCACGCGAGCATACGCTTAAACAGCGAATATGTAGCTTATCCCACTGCAGCAGCAGCAGCAATATTCCCGAAACGAGTACACGTGCAACACGATCAGCGAAATGAGCACGCGAGTATACCCTTAAACAGCGGAATTAACACCGCACAGCGGCTGCAGCAGCAGCAATATTCCCGAGATGAGCACACGAGCAGTGAAACGAACGCACGAGTAGCGAAATGAGCACATGAGCAGTGAAACGAGCATGCGAACAGCGACATTCCCAATCTGACCGTATTAAAAGCTTTGTTCTGTAACATATCGTCATTCTTACTTCGAATCTAGAGAGAAGACATCGATAATGTATCAAATATTCATATTTTTGAGATGTAGAGGCTCGAAATTCGGGAATGGCCCAAAATGCAATTTTTTCTTAGTTCAGTATTATAGACGTGTTATATATGTTTTCGGTGTAACTTTATGCTTCTAACCCGAACTGGAACATTTGTGAGGTTGTATCTCTAATAAGAAGAGGTGTTGCGAGGGGTCCATAATTTCGGGAATGGTCCAAATTCCAATTTTTCCTAAGTCAAGTACTAAAGGCATTTCATATATGTTTTCGGGGTAACTTTGTCATTCTAAATCGAATGGTGACATATGTGAAGCTCCATCTCTAATAGTATCTCTGCTACGAGGGGTCCAAAATTTTGACTAGGGGGTCATGTTGTGACTTTTTCAAATTACACTTATATTGTTGTGTGATATATGTTTTCTGGGTATCTTTGTCCTTCTAAACCCTATGAATACAATCCCTTTTTGTATGGCTGTTAGGGGTCCCCAAATTTTGACAGGGCTCATTTTGGTGAATTCTAGTACACATTCAAAAAGGGCACTCTGCGTTTATCCAGGCCTGTGACTGGCTATCTTAAAGGATAGGCCGCAATACCCCCATCTCCCTTTTTCTTCTTTTCTTTTATTTACATCGAGTTGTTGCTGTCTTCGATTGGTGGTGGTTCGAATATGTCCAATACGTCATCTAACAGATAATTTCTTTTCTTCATTGTATATTGCCAAGATTCCCTGGTGTCATAGTCTTCTTCTTCTCTTAAACGTTTGGCTGTATCTCTTATCTTTTTGTGAATTGGATCTTTGTTGAAATCCTGCATCCAGAACACCGTTTCCAGGTATTGTTTTCTAAAGTTAATTCATCTCTTCATATGCGTCTAAACCGGCGAGCTTTGTCCGAGTCGTGTCCTTCTTCCATCAACTCTTCTACTTTTTGGGTATATTCTGGCTCGAGTTTGTCAAATGCTTGATTCACGATCAGGTTCCATGGAGACTCTTGGCCATCTTCTTCGTCAGTGCTTACGTCCGTGAACTCTTCTGGTGAATAAGAGTCGTTACTTTCTTCGCTGCTATATGCAGATTCGTTAGAGTGATTGCTTTCTTCTGATACGTTGGACTCTGTCTCCGATTCAGTTGGTGAGGTATCTTATCTGATTCTTGTGGCGAACGAGATTGAAGTGACGATTGGTCTTGTATTCACAAATGTCGCAGTGATACATTATCGACGTCTTCTTTTCTCTGGAGTGACGATATTTTACAGAACAAAGCTTTAAATACGGTCAGATTGTGAATGTTGCTGCTCGTGTGCTCGTTTTGTGCTTATCTCGGGAATTATATAAGTGATGGTGGTGGGAAAAGCCGATAATCGCTGTTTAACTCCGGGGTATGCTCGCGTGCTCATTTCGCTGCTCGTGCTGCTCGCGTGCTCATCTTGGGAATATTGCGGCTGCTGCTGCTGCTACAGTCGCTGTGCGGTGGGAAAAGCTACATATTCGCTGTTTAAGGTTATGCTCACGTGCTCGTTTCGCTGCTCGTACTGCACGCGTGCTCATCTTGGCAATATTGCTGCTGCTGCAGCCGCTGTGTGTGTAATAATTTCACTGTTTAAGGGTATTTCACCTGACCATTTTGCTGCTCGTCCCATTCCCTAACTCATGACTGCTTCATGACGGGGAAAATAAATATGTATTCATCTGTAATTTAGTTTATTATTAATTGCCTAATTGAATGAAAAGTATATAGATACATTAAACAATAAAGGAAATGCGCCACAAATCAATAATTATACAAAACAATAAAAATGGATAACAATAAAAAAAAAACACAATAATTCGGTAAGACAAAACATAGACTCCAGAGTGCAGGAAACAAAGGGAGTTAACCGAGATTTGGATGGGAAACCAAAAGAGTTAAAGGGCATCACAACTGAAGACAAATCGATACAAACGTAAAAGTTTGGATAGAGTATAAACTCCAATACACAAGAGTCGTCAAACAACACAAAAGGAGGCATATTAACAGGATAAAACAATAGAAAGAGGTTTGGGTTAGAATACTGAACCTGGGATGCCCCACCCCAAGCGTCCCACCAATCTCACACCATTTCGCTACGCTCACGGTGCTCTACGTTCTTGACGCTTGGAAGTAGGGTTTATGACCATATAAGGAAAATGGACGTGGTTTATAAGCTCATTTGTATAATCGGGTAAATATTAGGGATTATAACATTAGCTCTATGGGAGTATATGTGGTCTAGCTAGGGTATCCCGATTTACTACTCATAGGGTCCAATGTTTGACTATGTTCCGTGCTGGCTGCCATGTTTTTTATCGGATCCAAACGAAATGAGCAATCTTTGTTGAGGACCTTTGGTACATCATTCCTGTAAAGTTTGGTTTATATACTCATTTGCATAATCGGGTAAATATTAGGTCTATTAGCTCTATGGGAATATAGGTGGTCTAGGATATCCCGATTCACTACTCCTATGGGAAAATCTTATTGTCATATTCTCCTCTGAAACCAGTGAAGCAAATTCAACTTGACTTTACAGGAATGATGTATGGAAGGTCCTTTACAAAGATTGCTCATTTCGTTCTGATCCGATAAAAAACATGGCTGCCAGTGCGGAACATTGGTTTAACATTGGAACCTATAGGAAAAATCACATTTTCATTTTGTGAAGGAAATTCAACAAAACTTTACAGGAATGATGTATGGAATGTCCTTTACAAAGATTGCTCATTTTGTTTTGATCGGATAAAAAACATAGCCGCCAGCACAGAACTTAGGTTTAACATTGGACCCTATGGGAAAAATCTCATTTTCATCTTATCCTCTGAAACCACTCAAGCAAATTCAACCAAACTTTTCATGAATGATGTACTAAAGGTCCTTAAAAAAGATTGCTCATTTCGTTTGAATCCGATATAAAACATGGCCGCCAGCACAGAACATAGTTTAACATTGGACCCTATGAGAAAACTGAAAATTTTAGAAAAAAAAAGTATTCTGCTAGATATTTTATTTTTGATATTGGCAATATGTATACTAGATAACAAGGAGAACCCCTGTCCAAATTTTTTTAAAAGGGGGGGGGGGGCTCTGAATGCTTTAATTTCTGCAATTGCCTTGATTATAAGGAAACCCCTGNTTTTTTTTTTTTTTTTTTTTTTTTTTTTTTTTGAATGGTGTTCTGTTATGGGTTGTGATGGATGATGGAGCTTTCAGTTGCCATGGAAACCAAACAAGAAAACTGTAATTTTAGAAAAAAAAGTATTCTGTAAAATTTTATGTTTTTTCGGAAATATGTAAACACTAGTTAATAAGGAGAACTCATGCCTAAATACTATTTGAAAGGGGTTTAAAATGTTTTTATTTCGACAATAATTTTTACCTTGATAACAAGGAAACCCCTGCCCAAATTGTTTTTGAAAGGTGATCTGTAATGGGTCGAATTGGATAACGCATCAAAACACATTTAAAGATCCTTTCAAAAGCAATTTAGAACACAATGGTACTTTGATGGTACCTTCCAATAAAGGTATTCAGGAGGAGCACAACTCATCCAATATCGCTGCCAGCATTAAATTTATATTAGAAGTTTATATTGGATGCCATTAAAAGAATTAATTCTCTGAAACCACTTTTCCAATTAGAACTAAACTTGATCGCAAAAGTCCTCTGGTGGCCATTGAAATTTGCATTTGGCATGTCTTCTTCCAATGCAAGGTGGCCTAGTTTTACATTGAATCTTATTGTAAATGCCTTTTATCTACATCGGCCATGGTCCAGGTGAGCGATACAGGCTCTTGAGAGCCTCTTGTTTATCCATAGGTGTGGGTTGATCTTTTTCCCTAGTTGGTTCCAGCTTATTACTGTGTCAAGCTCCTTTTTGTGTCCATCTAATTATTGTGTCAAGCTCTAATTTACTGTGTCCACATTCAAATTTCAGTGGTCGACATGCTGCGGTCGTATCATGCTGCACTCGGCGTAGCTCTTTATTTACTGGATTTTACAGATGTTGAACTTAGTCATTTTTCAACAATGTTCTATAGTCATTTTTCAACAATGTTCTATAGGCAGGGTACCTATTTTGTGTAATCAGTCCTCGCTTTCAATCAAATGTGCACCTTATAGGAGTTTCCGCCGTGACGTCACAGGCTCCAAATATTTACCTTGGTTGGCAAGAAATCCTTGTCGTTGATTAGGGTCATAAAGTAGCCACAACGAAATTTGCCGCGCTTTTTCTCCAAATATCTTTTTAAGTAAATGATAAAGGACGACATGGCATACACCAATGGAAAGCTAATTTTTTCCGCATCATGCCATGCATTACCATAATTTTACAACAAAGGGTTAAAAAGTTTTCCATTACCCTTCTATGTTATTTTAACAGAAAGTTCCAGCCGAAAACAGAGGGAGTATACCTGTATTTATTGTTATAATGCCCTGGGGTCTATCGATTAACCAAAAACACGTGGGTCGGGAGTTAATCTCGAAAAACAAATTCATTTTAATTAAAATAAATGGAATGAATGAATGAACTTTATTCTCATAAACTACATACAGAGTTATAGAGAAAATATATACATAGTACAACAAAATTATAACAGACATGTGTGAAAAGTATAAATGACAATTTAACCAGGAGGACTGACTTTCGTGTTAACAATTTTAATAAAACGACATAGTTTCTCAAGAATCACAGTATCAGTAGAGTTAAACAATTGACTAAATTTATAAGTATTTGGTCTTATATTACAAAATTCAGGTAATAGCCTTTTCCTTTCTTGCTGCAATGCACTGCAAGACATAATATAGTGGTATTCGTCACCGATATCGGTTGAATCGCAGAGATGACACAATCTTTCGTAATGGTATGTGGGTATTGGTTCTGCATATTTTATTCACAAATTTTACTCGAACATTTTTATGTAAATTAGTAAACAAATTAAAATTCTGTTTGTTCATTGACCATTCGAATAAACAACAAACAAGCACCTTATATGCAAATAAGTAATCCACTAATATTGCATTTGGTGTCTTTCATTAGTTTGTTGGTTTGCGTAATTCATTCATCAATCAATTAATGGAAAATATTTTTATTTGAACTTTGATTATTTTGGTAAATCAAGAACGTATATTTAGATAAATATACATCCTTGGGTAAATATACCAAGAGTAGCGGCAAAAAAAATAGAAGATGATACTTATGTTTTATTGGGATCTTATTTAAAACAAAATAGCTATAGCGATTTAAGCTGCGGCAAATTTCGTTGTGTGTACTTTAGTAAGAATGTGTTATTTGAGAGAATTGATAATTCCTTTTGATCTAAATATGGAATTTTTACATTTTTACAGGAGGTAAAAATTGTCAGCTTATTTATTTTCAATACATAGTAAATTAGCGTATTTGTTAACTATATGATTTTTTTTAAGTTTCACATGTTTGAAATGCATATGAAAAAATATTTGCCGATTTTTCAAAAAAGTAAATCGGAAGAAAAATATGAATTTCTCGATGTTTAACATGCATTTTACAGATCCCAAATCGTGCATATAATAAAAAAAGTTATCAAAGATAAAAAATTATATCCCAATGCTATATAGCGGTAATTATTTAGCTTTGCCAATCAAAAATGCTAATTTGCATATGTGAATATTAGGGATGTCAACTCGGACAAGATTTATTACTCGAGTACTCGAAAGTTTTTCCGAGCGAGTACTCGAGTACTCGCTCGGAAAGAAGTTGTATAATAATCACGATAGAATATGTACAGAATGATTGAATTGTGTGTAGAAAAATACTCCGTAATATTTTTTCGTCCATTTTGATTTTCTCTCAGGTACATTTTAAAACCATTTACTAGTATTTTCATTTGCTTAAGGTCAACAACAATGTAATCAGTACTAGTTATTAAACTACATATATAAAAGAAAGGTCTGGGGTAGAGATAGCGGAAGTAAGCAGGGTGTCTCGGGTCGCTGAGGTCTCTAGGCGTAAATTTCCGTGATCAAACAGATCTGAAAAAGTGTGCTCACGTTATAACGTTTTCAGAAAAGGAAAGTATGTTCTAGAATAATTCAGCTCGTTATGAAGTTATTCATACCTTAACGATTTATGAAATTACTTTTATCCATTAAAGATATACGATAAAAAATCGAAAAGACAAGCAGCATTCCGGGTCCTTTTGTGACTTAATGCTAATCAGCAATCGATTAAAGCGCTTCAGGGATCCGATATGACATCATCTTCTTCCCGGTAATGGTTTCTGCTTACCGGCTGCTGTACGTTTTGCATTCTTGATGCATAACTTTTTAAAATTCCCAAATTTCACTTTGACAAAAAATATCGGGTTGATGCGTTTTTGGGATCAATTAACTTGTATGCCAACAATCCTTGAACACAAGGATTGTTAACAATCCTTGGATAAAAATTTTATCCAAGGATTCTATCTAAGGATTGTTCTATATATTTCTATGAATTGCATTACAGTGATGATATAATACTTCATAAAATGTTAAAAATTGATTTTATTAATTTATTTTGTTTACTTTTATGAAATTATATACAGAAATTGTGAAAAAATGAAAATTTTAGAATTATTCTTAGCTTGGGTGTGTTTTTATAGGTATTCTTTGAACTTTGTTAATTAAATTATACCTGAAGCTTGGTTTGGAATACATGTAGGTTTGAATAGGAAAATATGACCATATGCATCAATGTATGACATGATACATGATTAAATTTTAAGTTTAAGAACTGATAACATCAACGTAAATTTTTTGTAATGGTTTAGTAGTCCATAAAAGGGCTGTTATGTATTACTGCAGTACAGATCCTTAAAAAGATTTAGACAGGTTATTGTTCTGCTATCTGCTGGCATATGTTGTTGTTTGCACCTTCTGCAGTTTTTCCCCATTAGTCCTGCCACATTCTCCCATCAAGGTACATTGGAATGCATCTGATGTTTTTTAAAGATCTTTAAACAACACATTTTAAATTGTCACACATAAAAAAATATAATTAATTTCATACCAAGACCCAAGCTGTCATAATCCCTAACAATCACAAACAATGGTATCCATTCTGCTATATTCATTTATCAATATATGTATAAAACATTTATTTTGTCTCACAAAATAACTTTTTCAAAGATGAGAATAATTAATCATCAAATACATCTTCAGTCACTGAAAACTACAAATTTTTTAAAAAAATCAACAATCCTTGGATAAAATTTTTATCCAAGGATTGTTGACAATCCTTGTGTTCAAGGATTGTTGGCATACAAGTTAATTGATCCCGTTTTTGTAGACGAAGTTGCTATTTATACAATAGACTATAGTACGAGCATGGTGCTTGAATAGCTGAAGTTCCGGCCCATTGATGCAGGCCTAGTCCTGAAATTCATGACTGCGTAGCTTTTTTTTATTTGGACTTTTACTGAGCTACACTGTAGCAGAGTAAAAGTCCAAATAAAAAAAAGCTACACAGAGTCATGAAATTCAGGACTTATGCAGGCCCAGTACTGGCAGTAGTCCAAGGCCCCAAAAATTTGGCCTGGGCTACTAGAATTTATGAACCTAACCTGTAGCCCAGGTGGCTACTTAATATTAGAATGCAGTTTTGGATGACACTAAAGTACTGGGCTAGTGAAATTATTGGCTGGGCTGCTGAATGATTATTTGCCAGCTAGGCCCCAGCTGGCCACTTTGCCCAAGTATTAAAACCAGGAAATTTTCATGCCGTCTTTATTTCGCGGTAAACAGATAGTATTCTAGTTTGCGCAGTTTTGAATTCGCGCTGCCAAATTGTTGACCATTGACTTCAATAATAGACAAGTATATTCGCGCCGTTTTATTTTCGCGCTTCCAGTAAAAACGTGAAAATCGCAAAAATAAAACTGCCGCGAAAATTTCCCGGTTTACAGGAATCCTTGCTTTGCCAATATTGTGTCATCCCTGATGGTTATGCAAACGCAAGGACCCCAGGGGCAAGGGTTGCCAACATAATCTGAATCTTCAGTCAGTTCGACAACATCTTTAAAGCATTATCAGTGCTTCATTGTAACTAATGTGTCATGAAATTGAATCTGTTTTACAAACAAATTAATCACGAGGCTAGCTTAGGTAACGATTTCTGTACGTTAAGCATTCTTAATGCATATACTTTTTAAAATTCCAATTTTCCTTGACCTGAAAATATCGAGTTGATTCGTTTGGGTAGATGAATACATCAGCAAACGAATACCAAAGCAAGAACGAGGAAAGGGGGAAATTCTAAAATCATAAATCCAAAATCATGGCAATTCACAGCGACACGAATTGATACAGTATGACAAAGACAAAACAAATAAACAAAAAAGAACAAGAACGTCACAAAACTAAAGCACTAGCAGTGTGAACCCCTATAAAAACTGAGGTATCATCAGGTGCTCCGGAAGGGTAAGCATGATCTGCCCCACGCTTGGCACCCGTCACACTGCCTGTGAAAAGTCCGGTTTTGTCACAGTCCGTGTTAGTCAGTCCGGTAACAAACTCTGGATCTACCCAAAGATATCTGTTGAAGTTGCCATTTATACAGTATAAGTGCGAGCATGGTGCAATAGCTGAAAAGGGACGAAGTTCCCATAAACGGCTAGGCAAAGTCAAGGACCCTGGGGGCAAAGGTTGCGCAGCCGTTTGGACAGTATCTTTAAGGGGATACAATACAGTACCAAGGGCAGATAATAACATCGCCGGTTCTGGAATGTTGTTTTCGTGATGTTACAGATTGAAGTGTCGAGACATCATAAATAACAGAATGAGCAAAATTCAGCTGGGTCACAGTCTATGAAAGCATGTACATTTATGATAAAATTGATTTGGTTGTGCTTGCTCATTTATAACGCAGTAAGTGATGTGGCAGCTTCAAAACCAACATGCGTACTTCTCAAATTGAAACCTGATTGTGAAAACCTCTATCGGCATCGTTTACAATAGTCTCAATTTACATGATTTACAGTTAAACAAATGCGCTGTAGAATTTTGTCAAGTTTGCTGTAGTTATGGCCTACAATTAGTACTGGAATACAAGTAAGGTCGTTTTCATTTCAGTAGTTGGTTTACGGACATAAGCCAAAAAAATTTAGGGTTGGAGGAGTGAAAAAATTTAAATTAAAACTCGAACTTTTCATTTATCAATCAAGTCAAGCCATTTGCTGTTATGCTCATTGAAAAATTAAGTTCCCACTTTTTTTGGCCAGGGTATCACTGTTACTTGACCTCTTAATGTAAGCATTTAGGCCACATCAAATTAATTTATAGATTCTCATCCCAACCCGCCCCATTTTTTTTAACCTCAATTTTTTGTCTCGCCCACGACGAAAAAGTCGCAGAAGGGAGACTTAGGGATAGCGTTTCCGGCATTGGCGGCGTCAACAATTGCAAACTATTGTGAATTAACAAGCTTATGTTAGGTGTAGGTCCATAGTATTTGATGTTCAGTTGCATTATTATGGGTACAACTCAAATGCCTACTTAGATTGTGGCCCTGGCCCCTTAGTCATGCATGAACGATCACATTAAGTTTTTAGCAAGCAGTTTGTACAGCCTAAACCAGTAGTCCTAGGCACTTGATATTTGATATGCAGTTGCGTCTTTGGGAGTACATACTGATTCCACGCCCGGATGGTGGCAATATCATTCATTTGGTGTAAAAGGGACCGATCATTTAACTTGAAAAGGGGGGGGGGTTATGATTTTTTTCTGGACAGAAAATTTAATTATTTTTTTAACTGGTATAAACAAAATATTTTTTTTGTAAATAAGCATTAATTTTTGGGGGCAGAAAGCCCCTTCAGAATATTTTTTTTTTTCATTATTTTCGCAGCCAAAATATTTTTCTCACATAAAATCAGCTTCAGAAAATTTTTTTCGAAAAAAACCATAGCCCCCCCTTCAGGTTAAATGGTCGGTCCCTAATGTATTTCATCAAATGTTTAGTAATAAATACAGATGTTTTGAAAATGTGATACAGTGCATGACATTCATTCCGTATTCACACTATGAAGTCATACATGTATTGTACCCTTTATCGCACACCCTTTATCAAATGGCTAGCGCTGTATCATACTCTTTTTTTCCAAAAACATTTTTTTTCAATTTGACTTTTTTTATTCAATAAAAAAAGTTTGTGTGTGTGGGGGGAGGGGTTTGGGGAGTAAGGGGTAACAAAAATTTGTTTAGGGTGAATTTTTAGTTCACCTCAATGAAGTTTAGGGGGACTATTGGAGTACTCCTGGCATCCGTGTCTACGTCCGCATCCACATTTAGGTGTATATTTCAGCAACTATGCATGGTAGGATCATCAGACTTTACATGCAGGTGAGTCTTGGGTTGACTTACGGCCTCCCAGAAAATTAGGCCTCTTTAACCTTCATTTTCCGCATGAAAGACTTTCATTCAAGTTTACGTCCAAGTTCAAATCTCAGGCACTATACAAGGTAGGATCATGTAACCTTATATACATGCATCTCTGACAGCAAGTCAGCATCCTGGCAAAATTGGTCACTTTGACCTATATTTTCCGCTTGAATGACTTGCATTCAAGTTTATGTCTGAGTACATTTCTGATTCACTATACATGGTAGGATCATGTAACCTTGCATATGTGCAAGCATCTCTTGAGGATATTCCTTCAGAAATTCTTCCTGCAGGCTTTTTTGTAAATTATTTAAGATAAATAAATGCATTGCCCCAAAATTAACCCAGCAAACTGCAAAGGCATTACTTAAGTGTTATTAAATGGGTATTTCCATATTCATCCTTTATGATGTCCAAGTACAGTCATATTGGGTGAGGTCACACCTGTGATTGGCCCAAAGTAAAGGCGAAGATCAATACAGGTGATTGAAACCCAATAGGAAAATTGGCAAAAAGTGAGGGTGGTGATATATCGAGGGAATAAATAATATTGAAACTATGGAAATTTTTGAAAAATGTACCTTGAAAATGGTTGGCGATAATTTGGGGGACCGCTGTTTAAGTGGGGCGGTATAACGAGGGAATATGTATATCTAGCCCATGTAGTTCATCTTTGTATGTACCGGTATATGTGTCTCAATTTATCAGTACTATGCTGTTTTGTCTTTGGTTCTTTATTTTTATTATTATGCCATTGACTTGGATTATTAGTTTTTAGACTGGCAGTTTGGTTAGGGCTATTCCAGTAAAAATTTCCACCTGGGGGTGGAACGCCACTTATTTTTATACCCCCAACCAAGAGAAAAAAAATTAAATATATAGTTAAACTATTAGGATACAATAGAAATATACCCACCACCAACAGAAAAAAAAAATAAATGGTGTTCCACCCCCTAGTGGGAATTTTAAATGGAATAGCCCTTAAGTAAGTGGGAACCAAACCTCCAGTCTAAAAACAAATGATCCAAGTCAATGGCAATATTAAAAAAAAGAACCAGAGACAAAGTTACATTTCAATAAATGTATGATTTTTTTTATTTCAGATAACTCCACAGTAATGTGCAGACAGATTACATCGGAAGTTTGGTGAAGGCACCTTTTTGGGAAATAGCTATGTGATGATTTATAATTAAATGTCACCACTGGTTATTGCCTGAATAAGTGCTTGAAATTCATCTCAACAAAGTTTTAACATACACACTCATATAAAGTAGGAGTGTTTAATTGAACTGTAAGGGTAGATGGAGACCAGCAGGAGAAACTGGATGGTTTGGATAGACTAAAGGAGAAATGGGTATTTAAGGCAAAGATAGAGAAACAAGAGAGGAGAGATAAAGGACGGGAGAAGAGAGAAAGAAGAAAGGCATTCACCTGTCCAAATGTAAGAATGGAATGTTCTTTTCTATCCGTAAACTCAAATTTGTAAAGAATAGTGATTCGAGCCGAAGGCACTTGT
>MJUU01052262.1:0-23319 GCA_002080025.1 Modiolus philippinarum
GTCATATTGTCACCGGTGAAAATAAAGGATTTCTAGTCACCGGATGACATCTCTATGAAGCGACGTCACAATATCTCTTCAATGTCGTCGTCAAGTAAACAACTGGCGTATTGAAATGAAAAAAAAAATAATCCGCATCTAAAATTAATGAAAGGAAAATAACAGGAAACACATACAATGGCCGAACATTACAATCATATGTCACAATCAACCAGGGAAATGCACAAGAAAAACAACAAAATGACAAAAGACAAACATATATAACGATAGGAACTCGGGAAAGCCGGACTTGGTACCGGCACTGGCAACAGCCAATTCAAACCAGCAACTTATATTTTATTTCAAATATCCTTGAAAAAGAGGTCTCAACCTTAATAGAAGAACATGTAAATTTGCACAATCTACAGTGCGCCATTCAACTTAAACAGCAGTTCTTAAAGTACACCATGACATCGTGAGTGCACTTGGTAACAAGTATAGTGTTCAACGTATCCGCTGCTTTCAACGTAATAAACCACTAAGAACAATCCGTTCCGAAGATTTGGTACTCTAAGTGTCATCGACAACACGAAGAGGAAATTGCAGAGGAAATTGCAGAATAATAAAGCAACTTTGAATCAGTTGGGCATAAGTAAACATTGTGATATTATTCTATATGCGGAGGTCAAGCGACGATCCAATTAGATTCTGTTCACATTACATAGAAATAACCACCGCTTAGAATTCACAGGTTAAATAGGCCATTATATTAACAATTCTTTAAATGCGTCTGTTCGATATATAAACTACACTGTGTGCTAAAAATATATATTTTCGTTAAAGTACATATCTATAGATACAGCCATTAAACTGAAACAGCAGTTCTTAAAGTACACCATGATATCGTGAGTGCACTTGATAACAAGTAGTGTTCGACGTATCCGCTGCTTTCAATGTAATAAACCACTAAGAACAATCCGTTCCGATCGCGAAGATGTGGTGCTCTAAGTGCAATCGACAACACGAACAATGACATATTTAGAACAAAAACTCAATAAAGCACCCTCACCTTTGTGAAGAGGACTTCCGAGCAGTTTTAGACACGGAACATCCTTTGAAATGTTCAAAAACAGTTTAAGAATTTTTTAGACGGGCATACTGTCATAACTTCTGACTCATTGCGATATCTACAGACTTCAAATCTTGTTTTATTTTTCTGTGTAAAATCTAATTCACTGACATTTTATTGTAATTTTTTATTTTTTATTGCTCTTATCTTCTGTCTATCATAAAGCTAACTTATATCTTCTATCTTTTAGTCTTTCTCATGTTTTCAACTTTTTTATTGCTTTATTGCTTTCTTCCGGTTGAAGTCAGTCTTGATTTTTTTTTTTAAATATTTTTTTATAGTTTTACAGGATAGTATGCGTTTTCTTCTCTTCATTTATTTATTGTATTTATTATTTTTTTGTCTTTTTTAACCTTTATGTTCAATTTCTGTTTTTGTTATTCATCTTTCGTTATGAGATTTAATGTCAAAGGGTTAGATTTATTTTATATGTATTTTAATTTGTATTTTAAAGTAATTTTCTAATGGTCATATTATTTGCTTTTTAAGGTAGATCGGTAGTCTTCTGCCGTTTTGAATTCGTTATGTATACTGTTTGTGGTATTATTTGCTTTTTAAATATGCAAATATTTTTATTTGTAATATATCAATAAATATAATATCAGGGACACAAAAAGTAAAGGACCTTTATTGACCTGATTTTATATGTATTTATATAAGATGGGGTATGGTAATTAGATAGCTAAATAATTCGGAAGAGGATATTTGAAAAAGGGAGATAATCTGATAAAAAATATTTTATATAGATATCACTATGAAAATTCACATGTCGGTGACCCCCATTTTTCTTTATATTTTTTGAAAGTATGCTCAAAGACCTCACATATGAGTAAAGTAGAGAAAAATCTACGGAATTCTTTAAAAGAAAACAACAGAATACTCTTTTTTCCCTGTATATTCATTAGAAATATTTGATTATTTTGATATCAGTTATTTCAAAAACAAGATCGCTGACCCCCCCCCCCCCCTTTTTTTTTTAATTTCAATTTTAATATTATAAGGAAACTTTCCTGAGACAATAAAGAAAATCTATGGAAAGAAATTTGGATTACCTATCTACCTTAAATATTGAAAAAGGAATAAATTGAAAAACAAACAGATAAATAAATAAGTAAGAATGCAGTTTAGGGGTAGACCTGGAGTAGGAGGAGATAACTCTGGTTTTCACCTTTTTATTACTTACACATACAAATAGAATCATTACAATAGGTACGATCAAAATCTTTAAATTGTAAAAAAAAAATCCACACAGCAAATAAATATTCATTTTGTCATGAAAACAAATGTATAACATCAATGTATTTATAATAAGTGCATTTTACTCTATATTTTTGCAACGCTGTCCAAAGAAAATGCAAATATGTAAAAGTCTGATTTCTTCCAAGGGAAGTAATTTTTAGCAAAGATTCAGCAATTTTGTTGATTTTTACCAAGTTTTTTTTCTAAATTAAGAAAAATTGGGACGGTAGAATTTTGAATACTGAAAATATTTAAAAAAAATAACTAATGGGAAAATCTTAGGCCTCAACAGATCTACCCCCTTAAATAACATTCTTTTTTAGTAAAATGTGTATTGATAACAATTTGTAAAAAAATAATGATTACTTTATTCTCGATTGTCTCCCACGATTGACATCATATATTTTTGATGCTATAATTATTTGCTGAAATATTGCATGTATCCGTTTCAGCATTTCATCATTCAAGAGAAAACACCATGACCACTCAAAATTAGGGTGAAGGATTATTGTCGAGTGCTATATTTCCAGGTAAATTTAAAAGAACTTACAACTCAGATATATCAGTAGTCAGAAACGTAGTAGGTCAGCTTCCTAGACAGATACATGAAGCATCGGCGAAATCATCAGCCGAAAAGCATTTCCCTGATTTAACTGTTAAGGTAGATGGGTAGTCCAAAATTTTTTTCCATAGATTTTCTTTATTTTCTCAGGAAATTTTCCTTATTATATTAGCATTGAAATAAAAAAATAAAAAGGGGGGGTCACCGTGCTTGTTTTTAAAATAACTGATATCAAAATAATCGAATATTTCTAATGAATATATAGGGAAAAACAGGTATATTGTTGATTTCTTTAAACTATTCCATAGATTTTTTTCTACTTTTTTCATGTGTTAGCCCTTTCTACATACTTTCAAAAAATATAAAGAAAAATAGGGGTCACCGACTTTGTTTTCCATAAAATTTATAAAATGTGAATTTTCATAGTGATATCTATGTAAAATATTTTTATCAGATTATCTCCCTTTTTCAAATATCTTGTTCCAACTTATTTAATTATCAAGTTACCATACCTCGTCTTATTAGATAAAGACATGTAAAGTCAACTCCATGTAGGTCGTTTGCATATTGTATTATGAATATAATATTGATTGATTTATTTCAAATTAAAATATTTGCATATTTAAAAAGCAGATAATACCACAACAACATAAATAACGAATTCAAAATGGCGGAAGACTACCGATCTACCTTAAATAGAAGATTTAGATCCAGAAAAAACAAGTGGAGATAATCTTTTCATACGTCACCGCTAGGTGGCGGCATACAAATTTGAGAAAATCCGATTTTAACGACCCTTCGTATTTGCTTGTTTTAGTCATGCAAAAAATTGAGATCCTCTATCATTGAGGTTAGGTGAGCTATGCAGGCTCTTGACAGCCTCTAGTTTTCTGTATTGTCTTTTTACCTTTTTGTTTCCTACGTTGCCATTGTGTTTGCGGTATCATTTTTCAGACTTACGTGTCAGTTCTCACTTACAGTTATATTGATCCTAATCATTGTATATTAATTTTAAAATATCCTTGTTTCAACAAACAGGTTCAGTTCGGGTGAAAAAAACGTCTTTCCTTTTATATATCATTCTATTAATTTCATGCACTTTATGTCTTTTGGCAAAAACCTTTGATATCGGGTAATTTAAGTACATACATGTAGCGCATTGCTGAGCAAAAAATGATTTTAATGCATTTTCATGACATAAGGGCAAGTCAAAAAGGGATCTTATAATCAAATAATCAAGAATTAATCCTTTCAAATTTGCTTACCAAGAAACCAACGAGAAGGTTAAACTATACGTTTGTCTTTTAATAAAAGTACACTTGATCATCTTGTTATTGAACGGCACAGATATATCAAGTCACATATTAACACCACACCTATTCTTAAATATTCTGGCGATGTATGAAATTCTCACCGAGATATGCCAAAGACCGCCGCAAATTTTTCATTTCTACTCTACTAAGTCAGAAGATGCATTTTATAAAAACTGTCTTCTAAGAAGTGACGACATCTTAAAATGAAAGAATTGTAGTTATTCTGGGGTTAGTTACGTAGTTGGGAATCATTACAGGATTGAAAGAAATTAGTTCTCCATCAAGACATGTAAGTAAATCATCTTCAAGCGAACGCAACGAACTGTAAAAGCAAACTTTATCATCTTACTGGTACTGATTTAACACAAGTGACGTTGATGTTGTAACGGTGATAAAAAGTAAATAATGACCACACAAAATGAACAGGGATTATCGTGTTTTAAGCGAATTTACAAAACAGATATTTCAGTAGCCAGAAACCTAGACTCTCATTTTCCTTGACAGACAGATCAAGCTTCGGACAACAAGAAACTCCAAGATCCCTGTCATCTTCAACATCTCAGGAAAGGACATTTGAAGATTCACCAAGTAAGTCACGGTATGTACTAATACAATCGGAGTCTGGCTATACAGAGGATGAAGATGATGTTTTATAGAGTCTGGTTTTAATTTCCCTCTCCAAGTCCTCGGAAACTTTCATCATTTAGTCCGCAGATACATGCTTCGAAGCCTCGTCCTCAAAAATGTTTTCTTGAACGCTCTACAAATAAAGATCAACAACTGTACGGATCTCAGAACACGAAAGCTCAGTTTCCTTTACTTTATCATTTCCCATTGCATTTATTACAACTTTTCAGGCCGCCTGCACGTTCCTCGGAATTGTGGTCTGTACCTGAAGATGGTCGTATATTCAAATTTAACATGTCCGTTGTAATTTCTTAACTCAAATCCTGAATGGCAAACAGCAAGCCCAGCACATCAACCAGACATTCACTTTGCATTTCCTCCAAGACCAATGATGCTAAATTATATGTCAGAACTAAATCGATTATCCATTTCCCCGGGCAGACATTAAACATAATCATGATAAGCGTAGAAACAAGTCTGACTCAGATGCATATATTTGCCCCGTTTGAAACCATGTGTTTTCTTCATATGGTAATTTGACCAAACATATGGCAAAATATTTGGCGGCAAAAACTACACAGAGAGATGGCAACAATTAACGATGTTACTGCAAGGTTTGTAATCGTTCTTTTTCTCGTAGGGATGTTTTCACGAGACATATGCGATTTCACACATGTATTAAGCCCTATGAATGTAATGATTGTGGCCAAGTTTTCAGTCGTATTGATAACTTGAACACACATAAAAGGACTCATACAGGTGAGAAGCCTTATCGTTGTCCACAGTCTCCATGTGTGGCATCTCGTAGTGATATGATCAACCGCCACATGAGAACTCATAACAAAAGATCTGCCAAACGTGGGAAGTCTTTGTCACTGCCTGAGCGTGAAGAAGAGTTTAGGTAAAGTTATGTTTTCAGAATTGTTACAAGTGGGTCTCATAGTGTCATTGGTGAAAAACATTTACAACCCAGTGTGGAAAATGTATAATTAAGATTTTAGTGAATCTTGCTCAATATAAGGAGGTAATAGTAGAGTATTCATGTTGGTTCCTTTTTATTATGGAAACAGTGGCGTAGCTAAAAAAGAATAAAGATGGTAGTCACGTGCAACAATGCTTAAAAAATCGGTCTTTTTAGTGCAGCATTTGAATAATCTAATGTGATAAAAATTATTTATTCTTGAAGGCTGCATTTGTTTTGTATATACTTTTTGAAGCAGAAGATGAAGTTTCCATTACAATAGATATGCAGATGTTTTTTCGGCAAAAAAGTGGACAGCAGAAATGCTCAATTAGGACTGTAACGACAACAATCGATATATTTAGTCGTTAGATATGATCTTAACATTCACTGATTTGCGGATGATTCCAAGAACAGGATACTTTTTGTGACATGAAAAAAATTTAAAATTTGTTGTTCAACTGACGATGTGTATGACAATCATGGTTTTCACACGATGGGATTAGAAATGTAGTTCGATGTTTTATACAATTTGTGAAATAAATATGTTTGTTTTTGTTTTAAGATGAAAAGGTATTATGTTTTTCATATGTATTCAGATTATTGAATATATTTGATACATACAAAATTACCTTATTACCTTACTGTCTCAAAAACTTATACATCAAGGGTATGTTCAGTCACTGTTGCAATTGTCACTACAGAAGTTTTACGGTCGTCACCACGATTTGACAGACCATTACAATATTTCGGTTTCACAAATGAGAACAGATATCTTTGGGTAGATCCGGGGTCTGTTACCGGACTGACTAATACCGACTGTGACAAAACCGGACTTTTCACTGGCAGTGTGACGGGTGTCACGCGTGGAGCAGATCATGCCTACCCTTCCGGTGCACTCGATGCTACCTCAGTTTTTATAGGGGTTTACACTGCTAGTGCTTTAGTTTTGTGGTGTTCTTGTTCTTTTTTGTTTATTTGTTTTTTCTTTGTCATACTGTCTCAATTCGTGTTGCTGTGAATTGCCGTGATTTTGGACATAAGTTGTCGAAATGCGCATATGCAGAATTTAAATTCACAGTAACTTCGGTATTTAGTCATTTGGATTTATGATTTTAGAATTTCGCCTTTCCCCGTTCTTGCTTCCGTATTCGTTTGTCGATATAACTTATACAAATGAAATGATTCAAAAATTTATAAAAGAAAATCACAATTTGATTTAAAGATTTTAAACCTAAATATTTATTGTACCTTTTATGAACAATCTAGAGGAATTAGAACAAAATTAGTTTTTCTCGGTATTCCATAGAATGTAATAATTGTACATGTGTCCTATGTAGGGTGTTATTTAAGAAAAGAAAAAAAATCAGAGCTTTTTTTTTATCCCTCAATTTGGATTTTGCATTTCAATATATATGCTTATTCAAAGTGAAAAAAAATATATTGCTATGTATTTTGTTGTTATATTTTGTTATGTAAAATCAATTACTGTAGAAATTCCAGTTATATCCACAGAAAATAGACTAATTCAAAATGCATTTCTGTACTATCCTTAAACCTACATTATCTGAATAGCAAATGACTAAATACCGAAGTTACTGATAATTTAAATTCTGCATATGCGCATTTCGACAACTTATGTCTCTTCAGTGCAGATAAAATCTAAACGTTTGGAAGACCATAAACTCAAAGATGTTTAAAAACTGAGAGAGAACAAATAACCAATATGATCAAAGTGTAAAGCCAAAATCAGCTAAGGACAGAGCTTTGCATGAGGGAGATACTCCTTAGTTTTCAACAAAATTTACAAAAATTTAGATATTGTAAGGTTCCAAATAGTATCGGCTTTCGGGTCAGCACCGAAGTACTGACTACTGGGCTGGTGAATACCCTCGGGGACTAACAGTCCACCAGCAGTGGTATCGACCCAGTGGTAACATAACGTAAGGATTCGGTCATAGCCTACATATTAGAAACAAACACGCATTTATCATATGACACATGGCGTAACTTGCCAAAAGAATATTTTTCTGTCAAATCAAAACTTATTCCCCTAACATTTCATTTATATAGCAAAATTTTCAATTTCATGTTTGATATCATCCATAAGCAGACAAAGATACGACCGAGAGAGTGATTCCACTCTCTCCAAGACATGTATATAGAGTATTTGATGATTTTCAACACCAAATGAACTACTACGCTCCTTCAGAAAACAGAAAAAAAACTATCCCGTCTGAGGCCTATAGATAGAGTGTTTGATAATTAAATCTCCTGTTGTTATCTATCAGTTTTTACACATCTTTGAGTTATGGCCTTCCAAACTTTTAGATTTTATCTGCACTGAAGAGACATAAGTTGTCGAAATGCGCATATGCAGAAACTAAACTCATAGTAATTTCAGTAATAATTACTATGAAACTTCGGGGATATTGTGATACCCTCCGTCTGTCCATCCGTTACACTTTTCTTGTGACTCAAACACCTCCTACATTTTAAGATTTAGGGATTAAATTTTGTTGTAGAATTGTTGCATATAGTCTGTAGATGCGCAAAACCTTGTGGATTTTTGATATTGCGCTTGGTGCAAACAAAAGGCCCAAAGATGTCAATTTTCACACCTGTTGCACGTTACATAAAGTCCTCCTCCATTTATATATTTATGGATATAATTTTGTTGTAGAATTGTTGCATATAGTCTTTAGATGTGGTTTAAGCTTTTTTTAAAGAATTTTTTATCTTCATCTTGGTGCAAACAAGAAGCCCAAGATGTTGATTTTGACAAAGGCCCAAAGATGTTGATTTTGACACATGTGGCATGTGACACAAACTCCTACATTTTTTTATTTAGGGATAAAATCTTTGTATGCAGAATTGTTGCTTATAGTCTGTAGATTTGCAATAAGCTTTCGGAATTATTATTCCGGTTCCAACTTTGGTAAGTTTCCTGAAAATATCAAAGACTCATATTTTTTTTTTTAATTTGAGCATATAATTATGTATTTAAGCAATTGTTTGGTAGAAAAGGAGATTTTGATTAATTAGATTTCTAAAATGCGATTCCAAGTTTGGTTAATTTCCTGAAAGTCTCAAAGACCACTTATTTTTGGGAATTCTACCTAGCAACCATACTAAAATAATTTGCTTAATTTAGTACAAACATTTTAACTAAATAGATTTCAAAAAAATGATTCCAATCTTGGTTATTTCCTGAGTCTTAAAGACCACTTATATTTGGGAATTCTGCCTAACAAATATTAATCCTTAAATACTTTTTGTAAAAATAACGACTGTCAATAGTTTGATTTCAAACATATTGAGAAAAATTATGCCAAAGGGATAAAACAACTGTTTCCTGTGTCAAACATGGAGTGCGCTGGTAGCTAACCACTAGCTATGTATTTGTTTATATCGTATTGATTTTATTGTAAATTCTCATGATGATACCTCAGACTGAAAATATTCTTATTTCATCTTTATTCGATGTAAGATTTTGATTTATTATTATTTTTTTTTTGTTATCTATATTTCCTCCTTTTAACAGCTCACATTATTACATTACCCCTGATCTTGACAATTATGGAATACAATGAGATATGATGGTTAAATACTTATATACATTGTGATATGATGGTTAAATACTTACATACAATGAAAAATGATTGATGATTTCATTATCAGCATTCATGATTCTAAATGCATTGTTGGTCAAGTGACCAATATTTTTTTTATCAATGCGGAAATTGTGTCATATTTGTTACATCTGATGTATAATTTCATCACTTTTTTTTCTCTATCAGCTAATACACACATTTCGGTACATGGATTTCCAAACTTGAATTTATCTGCACTGAAGAGACATAAGTTGCCGAAATGCGCAGATGCAGAGGCTAAATTTACAGTAACTTTTGTATTTTGTTATTTTCTTATACCTGTCAATATGTAATGAAGTCACCTCCTTTCGAATTAACCGTTTTAAGTATAAGTATAGTAAACCAACTGGGCCATTACCAAAAACTTGGTTTCAAATGTTGCAGTTTTATTATGAGCTGGAATGGATATTTTTATATATCAATATTAAATATGACTTAAAAATGTATGGTTGAATTATTTTTCGAAATGATGTTGAAGATCATACTTATAGTCATATAATTTATTGATGAAGCACAAATATGTAGCCAGAATTTGAATTACATTTGGGCAAAATGATACTTTCAAATTTAACATGAATTCGATCTTGTATTCATTTCTAGTAAGGTTGGCATGTTTTAAAAGAGATTGTGACAGGATATACAACTTCTTTGTGATGTTCCAAGCAGAAGGAAGATCCTTATTAAAGTATATGTCTGAAATATTTTTTTCTTCAATTGTTTATTTCTGATTATTTATTCTAATTTTGAAAATATTTTAGATTTTTTTTTAGAATCGAAAGCGTAATTTTGAAATTATATGCGGGGCAGGTTATGAAATGCCACAACTCAGACAATATTATTAGTATGAGTTATTTAAGATAATTTCAATGTATAATTATATTCATTATACAAAAAATATTAAAGATTTCAAAATTGTTCGATAGCAAATGTTTTTAACAAATGTTGGACATCATTAAATCATTTAATCATTTTTTTTGTGATTCTCACGTTCTTTAATGTTACTGATACAAGTCGATTACTGATTGAAACACATGATTGTCTAGCACAAAAAATACTGGTTAATATGTAACTTGGCTATTATTTGTATTTTAATACAATTGATGTTGTCTGATATGTCTACATAAAAAAAATAAATTTGTTTTAGTTGGAAAATAATTTTGAAGTAAAATATTGAAATATTGTTTTGTTATATTCTAAAAAAAAAGTGAATAACACAAGAACATGTGAATTAAATTATACACATAAATGATTTTTTTTTCTCTATACCTTTTGTGGGGTTTAAAAAAAGTAACAATATACTCGTACAGAATTGTCAAGGTCCATGAGACAAAAAAAAACAAATCAGATGGAAACCACCGGGGAAAATGTCGACTGCAATGGTCAAGACTTTGTTCGGGCATTTAAAAAAAGGGGTTGGCTAAAAAAGTTTTATGGAGCGCCAAACCTCGCCTTCTGTCCGATAGCAACTCTTTAGCAATTGCAATTGACAGGTTGTAGACAGTTAAAATTGGTCATCCCAGTATTAAATAAAAGAAAGGTCTTGAATAAGAGTTCGGACTGAATCTTTGAAAATTTTCCACAAGGGACTGATATCTATTAGAGAACTTGTGTAATGATCGTATTAGACGAACATATAAACCTGTAAAAATCAATTGTGTGTTTTAAGTATAGAGTAATTGATAAAAAAGACCGCCTCTTGTCAAAATTTTAATTGGACAAATTTCTTCATATGTTATAGAATACATCGGATAATGAATAGAGAAGCAGAAATAAGGAAAGCAGGAATTCCAAAATAAAAAATAAATCCAAACTCAAGGTAATTCATATCCAAAACGAATTGAGACACTATAATAAAGATGTAACTAATAATTAAAATGAACAAGAACTCTGCAAAAGTAGAGCACTAGCAGTATGAACCCTACAAAAACTGAGTAATCATCAGGTGCTCTGGAAGGGTAAGCATGATCCATGCGTGGCACCCGTCACACAGTGAAGTGAAAACACAGGTTTTGTCACAGTTGGTGATTGTCAGTCCGGTAAGCCACTGTAATAGTGAATGAGTTGTGAAATGTAGACGCCATATGCTGTAGATGTAGGAATATTACTGCTAACTATTCGAAAGTCGAATGCATTACTGTTGTCCTAAAGTTTCGTTTTCAAACGTCAAGAGTTGTCAATATAGAGGTATACAGTCTGTGCCAAAAACTTTTTCATTCACTAGCCCTAAGGGGCTAGTAAGGTCCTGTGTTGTACTAGCCCGAACTCAATTTCACTAGACCTTATAGAAGATTCTTTGCTAATCAGGTACAATTTTAACTAGCCCACCGGGCTAGTGACTTCAAATTTTTACTAGCCCGAGACTAATTTTACTAGTCTAGGGCGTAGGGCTAGCGGCTAAAGGCACAGACTGGGTATAGTTCCAGGTATGATGCTGATGATGGTGTATCAGTTGTCTCTTTGATTTCAAGTTCCTTTTGGGTATTTCAGATGAAGGATTGTTAAATGAAAGAACGTCATCTATATAAACGAAGTTGAAATTACAGAACTTGGCTAGCTTTTTGTCTTTTTTGTGAACCTGGCTTCATACGCATTAAGAAATAGTTTTGCTAATAGTGGCGCACAATATCCCGAATGTCTGGAAAACATGAAACTTCTACAAATATATTATCAATCAAGAATTTCAGCAATTCGATGACATCCTCCTCAGTACCACTTTTGTGTGAATCAGTTTGATGAAAAACAAATTAAGACCTATTTTAATGTATCACAAAGTAAAAATAAAATTATCTTTTTTCTCCCTTTTAGTACGGAAATTCCCGAAGAACTGGCTTTAGCTTATCATGTGGGAGAGTAGTACATGTATAGAGTGTACAAAAATCAAATTTATGGACACTGTTTCAGTGGTTGAGCCAAACAATGTATGTTGTAAGGGCACTTAGTTAGTTAGAGCCCAGTAGATAAAAAACTACACAACACTCAAATTGATATCAAAAGAGGAAAGAACGTTCAAATTTAGCAATTTTCTTCCACTGTTAATTTAAAAAATCAACCAAATTTGAGAAATTAAACAAGCTTATTTTCAATGTAATTCGGTAACGTTTTTCAGTACCCCCTTTTAAGGAGCTAATGACAATTTCAGATTCCCCGACCACAACTTAAGACAATATACTTTACTCTTGCTGCAAATTATTAGATTTGGTTCTACATGTTCCACAAGTACATCAAATAATTCCTCTAACATAATAATAGCCATGTAGTCATATAGACAATATAAACGTAAAGGCAGGTAAATTTGGTACAGGGTTTAAATCAGGTAGAATAATTTATTTGAGCAGAGATGCAGGCCTACTGTAATTTATTCTAAATTGAGTAAATAATGAGGTATTCTTATATAAAAAATATATTTTACTTACATAAACAATGAAAAGGCATGGAGTAAATGCACATAAGAAAATGTCTCTACAAATACATGATAGTAGATCCAAACAATGGAACAATGCTTTTATTTGGTTTTCTTCATCTTGAAGTTACCATGAAGCCTTCATAAGTTAGCTTACTCATCCCTCATTATCAGTTCAAGACGACATGTAGCACTAGTTTGAGCGGAATTCATTGCTTAATGTTGATCAACGCTACATCTATGTTCCTTCATTTTTTTTTTATTTATTTTTTTTTTTTGCTTAGTTTATTTAGTCAAAATATCTCTTTGAAATTGTCCATTATGTATTATTCAAATCTAAGAAGTGCTTCCTGCATGAGTTGTGATATGACGAATTTGGCTTTTCATTTACATCATATCTAATATTTATTCTCAGTCGTTATTATACATTTTCCTTTTATAGTTTCTCAAAAGTTAATATTCAATCTTCACTGAAGAAATATAGGTTATTGTAATGGTCATCTGTAGGAACTAAGTTTAAAAACATTTCTATTTACTAATGTTTTTCACCATTTTATACCAGTGGCGGATCCAGACTTTCTGCTAAGGGGGGCCCGACCAATATTTTTTTCAAAAGGGGGGCCCGCAACCCAATTTTTTTAAAAAAACCCTAGGAATTTTAAATATTTTCCGACCTAAGGGGGGGGGCGGGCCCATCCGCCCCCCCCCCCTTAAATCTGCCACTGTATACAATACTAAGTGACTGTGTCTTTAATGCTATAAAAAACAAGCTTGCCAGTTAATTTTGGAAGATGGGCGATATTTAGGCTCTTTTCTAAAAAAACGTCGAATTTCTTTATCTTCAATGATGTTTAAATTCCTCGTAACTATATGTCCGCAAGGGTAATAGAGGTATGGTGACATTAACAGTCTCAGCTGTTGGGATAGTTTTTCTCAAAATCAGCACCACAGATGATATAAGAATAATTGAAAAAGAAATACTTCTAGTAGGTTGTTTGTAAGAAAAGGAAATGATATGCATATCCTGATTGCCAAAATATACGGGTATAAGATTTTGAATATCTGGGTCTCGAAAAATGCTTGCAAAATCAATCAAATCATTTCCTTTATTAATATTTTTAATTTTCAAAAACTGTTTGTTCATCGTATTTGTCGATTCTCGGAAAAAGCCGATGAAAGAAGAATGCATCAATAATTTACAACATTCATAGAGTGGACTTTTAACAGACATAATATCACATTACAAAGATATTTTATAAATTTGTGTAACAGAGTCAAAGTTTGGTGAACAAGCCATGCCCCCATTGTTTTTGAAAACAGTATATAGATCTTTTCGTATGGTTACCTTTTATATTATAATTCACTCTCTTCCTCCATGTGACCTGAGACGGCTTAATTTTGGAGACAAAATGCCAATGATGTCAATTGAAGCGCTGAGAAATGTTGTTATCATTTTACCCTAACGGATAAGCTACGGATAAGCTGTCTGGAGTTTTTTAATCCAAGACAGTTCACATTCCCTTCTAGCTCTTACAAATTCTCTCTTGAATTGATCGGGAGATTTTTGTACAATTTCTAACGGTTGCACTTTCAAGATCAAAAATTGAATTATGTTGGTATATAAAGGATCTAAACTTTTTGGGGAAACGCATACAATATAAATGCTCCTTGGTGCGTCGCTGTAATGGAAGGCCAGTTTCTCCAACATACTGAATTCCGAAGCCTGGTTTGCTTCAAGTAATCAAATATACCAGGCTGGATGTTTTTCAGGAGATGTCAAAATGGAACCGATGGTAAAAATCCTGCCATTAACATTGGATTTTACAGTATTCTCCTGGACCAGGCGAGGACATTTCTTGGCGTCGCACTTTTGAATCTCAGAAAATCCATGATTGTATTTACTATAAATAGACGGTGTAGTGCATCTAAATGTGTGTAAAGAGTTGCATATTTTTGATGTCTCTAATGGAGAAAGCATTATATTATATTAACATTTTCATACTTTCCACTTTGTCAAGTAAGCTAATTGCTTTACAATTAGTATTACAATCCGTATGATAAAAATATTTATATAAAGTTAAATCTTTTATCTAAAAAATATGCAAATTGCGATATTAGTATTACTTATTGACAAAATAATTATGTCCATAAAACGATAATAAAACAATGGAGATTATGCTACACAATAGACTTTTTCTGAACGAAATAGACTCCGTTTGTACTAATTGTAAACTTTTCGTGATAAATCTGATGCACATAATCAGCAGTGTCATATAATTTTTCACTACTAATTATATTGTCTGTTTTACTTGTGAGAAAATAGACTAGCCAATTCTTCGGTACAAGATAAATGAAGTATTGTCGTGCTCATTTAAATGCACTGCATCCTTTTTTTTCATAAATACTACTTGTGAGTAAACTGCTAGGACTGAAAATTTAAAGCATCAATACATCATGAGAACTTCATGCTTCTTCGAGAAACATGAATAAAATTGCCATAAATGCAATTTGTTGCCATGTTGTAATCGCGGATCGGTTTTGATTATTTGTTGTATATTAGACCATATCCAAGTTCATGATCTGCACTCCCTAATATATACTTTTAGACTGATCCCGGTGTAGACAAAAACTGGTTCCCGATTCCTTGTTGTAATGAGCACTAAGGAAATTAGAAATATTCTAACGTGATTTTTTTCAAAAATGGCATTATTTTTGAGAAAATCAAAGATGCCAACATGAGAAGCAACAGGAGTAAAATATTTTGGAACATTTCATTATAGATATGGTCAAAGAAAATAAAATATTTCTGTCAGTGACAGGCAACTGATTTCATGGTTCTTAAATAAAATAAATGATAGTATAAAAGAAAATATTTTTATATCAGATGATTTTTAAGATTCAATTATCAGTACAAAATCACTTAAAATTAATTCAACTAGATCTGTTTGAATAAACCACCTACTTTGAAGTCTTGAATATTTGTGGTTGTCCACATCCAAGAGAGATAACTCTTACAAAGTGATAAATTAGGGAGTGCAAACCAGATCCTACCATAAACCTGGATATCACCTGAAACGTTTGTCAGCATGACGATTACAAACGCATACACGAATGTCATATTAACATAGCTCTTTTACGAATTAACTCGAAACTTAACGATCCAAGAGGAAGCCTGACCAAAGTTAAAGCCGCTTCTCGGACAAGTGGCAATAAATACAAAGATGAATTTGGTATAATTTTATTTTAATGACACTACAGTGTAATAAAACAAATTTTATCTATTTTTTAATTTTTCATTAAAATAGGTATAACAGTGCAATTAAGCAAATTCCTAGTCTGTTTAAGTAAGATAACTTTATAATATTATTCTACATTATGTGTGAAATTCTCAACAGAGGTAAAGTGATGACTTCATTAGATTCTGTTCACATGTATAGAAAAGACCTTCGCTTAGAATTGTCATTCTCAGTTTGATATATATAGTACATTGTGTTCTAAATTATTGACATTTTAGTTTAAGTACATTAGTATGCGTTCTTCATGGAATTTCTTAATTTGATATATATAGTACATTGTGTTTTGAATAATTTGACATTTTAGTTAGAGTACATTAGTATGCGTTCTCTATAGAATTTTTCTGTTTGAAATACATATTTACTGTTTAGTTAAAGTGCAATAGTATGCAACAAAGATACATTTTGCATAGTAAAAAAATCGTGTATCAAATAAAAAAAAACTAAAAACAAAACCAAGACATTACAGTGTTACAGTGTAGTAGAAAAAATTTTGGATAAAGTGGATATACGTCGGCATTACGATGTTATTGTATATTTGTTTGAAATTCTTTGCGGAGGTCGAGAGAAAACACGACTAGACACTTTCCACACATATAGAAATGACCACCTCATAGATTTTCATCATTATACTATAGCATGAAATTTCTCTGTTTGATATTTATTAGACACAATGTGTAAAAACCCATACATTTTGCTTGAAAAATACAGAAACTTAGTGATGATAAAACATACACAAAACGTATATGTTATTGATTGCCTTCAGATTTGTCTGAGATTTTGCTAAAATACACACAAAATGACAATAAATATAAGCTCTTTTCAAAAAATGATTTCCTGAATTTGAACTCACCCATCAAATGGAGGTACAAACACCACTCTGCACTTCCGGCTTTCACTCGTACCGTTGGCTAACAATGCACAAAGACATGGTAATCTACATATGAACAGTTTTATGAACTGTGTTCAGGATGAACAACACTTGTGATGGGTTGATAACCGTAACTGTTTATTTGTATTTAAATGCAGAAACCGAAGGGCGGACCAAATGATTTTCTTCATTAGGTCTATACCACTTTGTGTGTCTCTTCATTCTATAGTCATCTAGGATTAATAATGGTTTTGTTGACATTCCACAAAAAAAGAGGAGTTAAGGTGAAAAATGACAAATTACAGAAGTTACATTTAGTTTCTTTATTGTTTCTTTAAAAGAATCATAACTGTTATTAAATGCTGATGACAAAGTTTGTTTTCTATATTCAATGGTTGTAAGGTCTAAAGTTGTTACAATTAAACAGTCATGGTGGGTGTCAGTAATATAAGAAAACATTTTTTCTCTGTAAATCAGTTTTGTTTTGATTGATTTTGGAGCTTTTGTTCAAGAAGCAAAAATATTACCCATTTTATGAGAGCTTTACACTTTTACACTTAAAAACAATCATTTGTACATGTAAAGCAATGTACGTAAGTGCAGTTTTATTCTCAGCGTAGACAATACATCGCAAAAGAGATTCTAGCTTAAATAGTGAAGGGATATGGAGTAAATGCATATGAGGCAAACTCTCTAAAAATACATGGTAAAACAAATTGGCTCAACGCTTAATTATTCTTCAACTGAAAGTCTTCAGGAGGCCTTCGACAATGGATTTGCTCACATCTCAAAGTTAGTTCGAGGCAGCCCTGACCTTTTTTAGCAGAACGCATTGCTAATTTTCGATAAACACTTCGTCCATGCACTACATTATCCATAAATGCGAAAAGAAGAACATGCAAATTCGCACATAATGTACGGTCTAACTTGCAATCAGTATATAGACAGTGCCATTCAACCAAAAACAGCACATCTTGAAGTACACCGTGATATCATGAGTGCATTTGATTATAACCAGAATGCAGTTTTGGTTATGCTTGATTTATCCACTGCTTTCAACGTAATATACCACCGAATTCCATTTCGTCGTATGCAGTAATCGGAAAGTTTCATAACCTAGGTAATTAGACACAAAGCACTTCCATTGGATCAACTAAATCGGATATTGTACATCTGAACTATGCCTACCCAAAGTATCAGTCCTTGGTTCCTACATGTATACTGTATATTTTCTAAGCCTATCGGTGAAGTTTGTAGAAGGTATGGCATGGACTATCACAGATATACGGATGATTACTAGGTCTATCTCGTCATCAAACCCCGGGGTGTTTTGAATGAAATTTCATGGAGAGAAGATATTTGTTATCAGTAGCTGTATGAAGGTACATTAAAATTGAGTGACTACGGAACAAAACAGAACTAATTATATTTACGCTGAAAAATTCTAATATTGCAAAAAAGGATAACATCAAACACCTACAATGGCCAGGAACTACAATCACTTGACTCAATTTACAAGCAAACTGCACCAATAATGAAAACAAGAGACAAACATAAATAGCGATAGGAACTCGGGATAGACGGACTTGGTACAGGCACTAGCAAAAGCCAGTGGCAGGGTTAAACCGGTTTATGGGTACCCACACCTCCCCTGTCTCTATCCTATTTCCCTATAGTATCATAAACATGCGAATAAAATCCAATACAGGTAGACTACTCACTCAATGACCACTATCTTGGAACAGAAAAGGCATATGACAAAACGTAATTTTGAAAGAATTTTTGAATAAATTTGAATTAATGAATTCAAAGATTTTCAACAGAATTTTGAAGGAAGTTTAATCAGTGATACAAGTGTTGTTGAAAATATTCGAGGGCTTTTTGGCAAATCTGTTAATATGGATAGGCAAGTGTCTTGAATTTCCAAATCGCGTTTTTTCCATGTAAGGAATATAGGGAATATAAAACCGAACTCCTCTGATATCGCGTGATATCGAAAACACAAGATTCATACTGTGGGATTTAATTTCAGGTGTGTAGCTCATCTGCTTTCTGTTTAAAAATATGGAAATCCGGTCATTTTTTAGAGTGGTCCATCCAACATCCCGTCTGTGATCACTGCTTTGTCAAATGATAAACCAATTATGCAGTGGTTTATTCATATGAAATTCATACACAACATCAAGGACTACTGTAGGAAGTAGCCTTTCGATTTTTTATGCATTTTGATGCTACCAATTACAACTTTACTATTATCAACTTACTCTATCAGAATGGCTAAAATTTTCCCGCGATTTCGCGGGCATCCTCTAGTATGCATAAAGACGCCAAGAATACTTTCATAATTTCGATTGTTAAGCTATTTTTGAATATAGTTTTGAACAATCATGGCTGGGAATTAATGTTCGACACTGACCAAAATACTAATGTCTAGTCAACATAAACAAACGTACCACCAATCGGCAAACTCCGGCTGGGTGATATGTGTCTACACTGTTGTTGCCGGATTACACACAACTTTCCGGACTATTTTGCTCCAAGGTATGTAGTTAAAAAAACAAATCTGGGGAAAATGAGGAAAAAAATTTCTCCGGATTACAATTCCTTTCATGTTTTGTCTCCGGCGTTAGTTAACAGTTTACCGTATTTCCGACTGGGTTTTGATTTCAAAGGAGCCAGTCTATAATGAATAGTCCATGGGCTGGAATAAACCCCCGTGCATCCCCACTTCCAAAGCCCACCCATTTTTTATAAGTCCCCTTACATCCCCTTTTCAAAATAAAACATGTTAACACGAGCATAACCTGCACGCACTGTTGGAACAGCGCACAATTTTTGGCCAACCTACCGAAATTTGGGGAAATTTCTGTCTTCGTTCAAGTTTTTCTTTCAGCTGCTTCAGAATGTTGCTCAAATGCTTTCCAGTTATGAAAACGATGCATCAAACGATATCTTATTGTATGAGTTTGACAACGAACTCAAATTTTTACAATTTCTACGCCCAATACGTTCCGAAGCGCAATCAAACGTACATTGAAATTGGAATTGGTCTATAGAACCCGACGTACATCTCATTGTGCAATTCTGAAAATTGTTTTTAGTTTTTCAATCTATTTTCTTGAATATAAAACATGTTAACATGGTGTTTACACATTTTTGATGACCAAAGTTTTATTTCCAAATAGACCAAATAAATGGATCTTTGAATATTTTTGTTTTTGACTAAGTTTTGTCCTTCTTTTGTCTAAAATAATTTTTAGTAAACAACTTTCATTTAAAGTAGGTATCAAATGAAATCTTATTATATTTGATTTCCAAGTGTTACAACTATTACAAATAATGACCATCTTAGGCAATATAAACATCTTACATCAATAAAACTTACCCTTACCCCAACACATTTATGCAAAAATTGTCAATTTTTTTTCTACTATATTCTAATATAAATAACCAGAACACGCAAAATGTGTGTGGTTTACGTAAATGTTGCATTATTTGATATTTTAATAGCCACCTGTGGACTTTAACTCAATATCTTGCCCGAAATTGATGAAAATGGAAATTTTCAGCATTTCAGATTTGTCTAAAGTTCACTGTTAAATCGATACATATGCTAAATCTGGAGGATATATCTGCAGATATGCCAATTAATTGTTCAAAGCGATACATCAGCTGTCTTTATTAATAATTATGATATAGCACTGTTTAGAAAAACAAGGAGTTCTTACCCCTACCTCAATAACTTGTCCCCAAAACTGTCAATATTTTGTCCATGTTTGCATAAAAAACCAGGACATGCTATTTGTGTCTTGTATATATGACAATGTTGCAATAATGCCATTATGATTTGGTATATAAACTGCCTTTTGCCGACTAAAACTCAATATTTTGCCCAAAATTAATGAAAAATGGGAATTTTAAATATTTCAGATTTGTCCAAAGTTCACTGTTAAATCTATAGAATAAATCTTCAGATATGCCAATTAATTGTTCTAAGCGATACATAAGTTGTCTTAAAACATTATTTAAAAAGCAAAGAGTGTATAATGTGGCTCTTAGTACCTACAATCCTACCCCTACCCCAACAAATCTTCCCTGCAAAAAGTAAAAGCCTCTTTTCGGGAGATATGACAAAAATACACAGATGAATTTGGTATAATTTTATTTTAATAGACACAACAGTGTAATAAAACAAATTTATTTTCTTTTAGTTTTAATAAAAAATAGGTATAACAGTGCAATGAAACATGTTTTTGTTATCTGTTTAAGTAAGATAGCATTATGATATTCTTCTATACATCTGTGAAATTCTTAACACAGGTAAAGTGATGACGTGATTAGATTCTGTTCACATGTATAGAAATGACCACCCCTTGGAATTATCAGTTTAAGTTGGTCATCGTACATGTATTATCACTCCATAGAATTTCTCTGTTTGATATATATATATATAAAGTACATTGTGTTCTAACTTATTTGACATTTTAGTTAAAGTGCATTAGTTAACAACAAAGATACATTTTGTATAGTAAAAAAAGCTTCGAGTATAAAATAAAAAAAAAAACTAAAAACAAAACCAAAACTTTACAGTGTTACAGTGTAATAGAACAAATTTTGGATCAGGTTGATATACTTTGACATTATGATATGATTGTATATTTGTGTGAAATTCTTTGCGGGGGTCGAGAGGGGAAGCAACTAGATTCATTCCACATAGAGATTTTCAAGTCGAGCAACTCATCATTTTACCATAGCATACCATTTTTCTGTTCGGTATTTATTAGACATGATGTGTAAAAAAACATGCATTTTTGGTAAAAAAGAAATAGAAATTAAGTGATGTTAAAAGTATGTTTTATTGATTTTTTTATAGTTTTGTCTGGGATTGTGGTGTAATGCACAAAAAATCACGATAAAGGATCACTTTATGTATTTTTAAATTCTAATATGAATACAGTAATCCATAGCCATCTAGCTCAAATGGTTAACAATGGTTCTGCTATATTTTGCACAAAAAAGAGGAGTTAAGGTCAAAAATAATAAATTACAGAAGTAACATTTAGTTTCTTTATTGTTTCTTTAAAAGAATCATTACTGTTATTAAATGTTGATGACAAGTTTTTTTTAAACCTTTCTATATTCAATGGTTGTAAGGTCTAAAGTTGTTACAATTAAAAACAGTCATGGTTAATGTCAGTAACATAAGAAAATTATTCATGTTAATCATTTTTCCACTGTAAATCAGTTTTGTTTTGATTGATATTGGAGCTTTTGTACAAGAAGCAAAAATATTACCCATTTAATGAGAGCTTTACACATTTACACTTAAAAACAATCATTTGTAGATGTAAAGCAATGTAAGAGCAGTTTTATTCTCAATATAATGAATTTTGAATGAAAGGAGGGGCAATACATCTCAAAAGAGATTCTAGCTTAAATAGTGAAGGGATATGGAGAAATTACACATGAGGCAAAGTCTCTACAAATACATGGTAAAACAAAGCAATGGTTTAACGCTTTATTGTCTTCAACTTAAAGTCTTCAGGAGGCCTTCAAAAGTGAGATTTGCTCAAAGTTAATTCGAGGCAGCCCTGGCCTTTTTTGAGCGGAATGCATTGCTTATTTTCGATCAACGCTTCGTCCAATGCACTAAATTATCCATAAGTGATAATAGAAGAATAGAAGAACATGATAATTCGCACAAAATCTACGGTGTAACTTGCAATCAGCATATAGATAATGCCATTCAAACAAAACAGCACTTCTTGAAGAACACCATTGATTACATCCAGTATGCAGTTTGGGTTTTGCTTGATTTATACATCTCTTTCAACGTAATACACCACCGAATTGCGTTTCTTCGAATGCAGTACTCGTAGGGAGATTCGTGATGATCTTAATCGGAAAGTTTCATAACCTAGGTAATTAGTCACAAAGCGTTGCCATTGGATCAGCTAAATCGGATATTGTACATCTGAACTATGCCTACCCCAAGACCCAGTCCGTGGTTCCTACAAGTACACTGTATATTTTCTAAGCCTATCGGCGAAGTTTGTAGAAGGCATGGTATGGACTATCACAGCTATACGGATGATTACTAGATCTATCTCGTCATCGAACACCACGATGTTTGAATGAAATTTCATATGAAATAACTAAATACAGAAAAGAAGACATTTGATATCGGTAGCTGTATGAAGGTACATTAAAGTTGGGTGACTACGGAACAAAACAGAACTAATTATATTTGCGCTGAAAAATCCTTTAAATGAATTCAAAGATCTTCAACATA
>MJUU01052267.1:3806-16639 GCA_002080025.1 Modiolus philippinarum
TCGTGGGAACGACTTTGCAACTCGTGGGAACGACTTTGCAACTCGTGGGAACGACTTAACAAGTCGAGGGAACGACTTAGAAAAAAAAATCATCATTAAAATGACCCAAATAAGCTTTCATAAATACCAATACAAAATTTAGATATTTTCCCAAAATTATGGATAAAATGTCGACCGTTACAGAGAAATCAACAAATAAAACTCCAAATTTGACTAAAGTTTTGGTTGATTTGCCAACCCTGCAATGGTAATTTGCCTTATAGTGTACAACGAGAGATCACTTTTCATTTTTTTGTCGACAAAAGTACTTGACAGACCTAAGTGTAGTTGAATTACGTAAACCTATTGACAATTTTACTTTGCTTGCGTTTTGAATTTCCGAGCACGTTCATCTATTTTCTCGTTTTAATGACATTTCCATATAATTTTAGATATAATATGGTAATGTATCAGTTGCATCGGTTGAACAAAGTATCATTTCAGTATGTATTTTTGGGGTGGAAAATTAATTAAATTATACTTCATTTGTGTAATAATAAAAGTACGATTTATTTCGCCTAACATTTGTTCATTGTTAAGATGTTAGTCTTAAAATTGAATTTAAGGTTTACTATAAAGAATCGTCTTATAAAAGTTTAAAATTTTCAGTTCTTATATCCGAAAGACCCCTTATATTTTGGAGGTCCAAATATTCAGAATGACAGACCTCTAAAACGAATGGCCAACTTCGAAACTTGTTGAATAAAGACAAAAGACAAATCATTAAAAAAAATAAATAAAACACACGAACTATCAAAATAAAAAGCGCAATGAATATTCGAATTTTGATGCACTTTTATAGGTGATGTGAAGATAAATTTAAGCAGCATCAAAATTTTCTTAAATTCAAGAACTGACCTTTGACATTATTTGTATATATTTTAAAATATATTCGTCATCTGGATGCGCCATGGTCTTCTCTTTCAAAACATTCATGATGAAGGTGTGGGTTGTTTCGTTAACCCAAATTCGCAAAAAAAAAAAGAATAAAAAAAAATAAAAATCGTGTCTTAGGCATCCTACTTAAAAGGGCATATTTTAATTTCAAAATTATCAACTTTCCCAATATTGGCAGTGATAGTCAATTTTCTTCCGCTTACGGAGTGTATGTTTCACAGTTGATCCGTTACGCTAGCATAGATTATAAAGACTTTCTTATTATATACAGTTATGTCTATGACCGCCTTATCAATCAACTCTTCAAAAATTAAATTCCGTCTCATAAGACCACTAAAACAACGGCAGTAGAATACCGAAGGAACAAAGCATGAGATTACATAAATCAAAGTCCAGAGACAAAGCAAAAGCAAGAACACCAGAAGACGAAAGACCAAAGACACTACATGCCCATTCCTGCCCATAAAAATTCTTGAAAAGATATCAGTCCATTATTGGAAAAAATAAAGTTTTGGTCTGAGCTCTGATTCAAGATTCTTTTTTACTTAGTACTGGAATGATCATTTCATTTAACTGACTACGACCTTTAAATAGCAATTTATGTTGAGTTGCTACCAGACACTACTGCAATGGAAGGTTTGGCGCGCCATAAAACCGGTTTAACTGACTATACAATGTATCTCTTGAAACACCCGTATCAAGTCAGGACCATTGCGGTTGACAGTTTCATTTCGGAGCCTTAGTTTTCACACTGGTTTTTAAATGTTGTCTTTGTCAATGATGTTTGTGATACAGATTTGCCAATGTGATATCTGTGTACAAAAAGATAAATAAATGCTTTACAAACTATCACTTGAGAGTTAGGGAAGTAATATATACCTTTGATTTTAATTGGTTTTGTTTTATTGTAAAAAAATTACATTTACCAAACAGATCTTTCACCACCTCATATTTACTTAGTACTCACATGAACATTTCACTGTCTTGCAACCTGTCTAGAGCAATTGCTGTTGAGTTGATGTCGGACGCTTCCGTACTTGAAGGGGAGGTTTTGGCGCGCCTTAAGCAATAAAGCTGCTTTAGCCACCATTTCTTTTGACTATTTATCACCATTGCGATCGACAATTTTTCCGATGGTATCCAACTGCATTGTCGTATTGTCTCACGGACTTTGGCTCTTGACAAATCTGTTCGCTAATTTTGCAATTATCCCATTTGTACATGTATCTTTATTGTGCTAGATGGGTTTAGTTGGTGTTCTCCCAGAACAAATATAAAAATTCAGTTTTGTTGAAATTGCAAAGATTTTGAGAAAAAACTAAACGGTAGACCCAATATTTCTAAAACAATCTTTAAGTCTCCTCATCATCATTTAGTTTACTTATAATTCAAAAAATAAATACCGAAGTAACAGTTTTCTGCATATGCGCATTTCTCAGTACAACTTGTGTCTCTTCAGTGCAGATCAAATCTAAATATTTGAAAGACCATATCTCAACGATGTTTAAAATCTGATAGAGAACAAATAACCAATATGATCTAAATGTAAATCCAATATCAGCTAAGAACAGAGCTTTGCATGAGCTGATACTGCTTAGTTTTCAACAAAATTTAAACTTAGTTTATTTTATGGGAATTTGTGAAACTTGTGTCAATGACGTTCATCAGGAATTAGGAGGGTCGAAATTACAGTGTTTACAGGACATCAAGTTACTGTGCTAATACAATATACAATAAATTGTTTATTTTTTCATTTAAAACCATATTTGTCATTAAGGATGACCCCTGTAATTTATCACAAATTTTAATTGTTTGGCTTTGGACGTGATGATTAATGTAAATTCAGAAGGAAATAAAGTTCAACACATTCATTTAATACCATGATAGATAAGTATTTATGAATTATATGTCGTGTTGTCCACTGATAAGTCGCTTTCAGTTGTAAAATGAAAATCTGTTGTTTTATAAAATATAACGGTCAGAACAATGATTTGAGAGAATTTTTAACTAAGTTATGGGATGATCATTTTTTTCACTGTCTTCATTTCAACGGCAATTGCTGTTTAGGAACAAATTGACACTACTGCAATTGAAAAGGGTTTGGAGCTCCTTAAAATTTACTTGTCAGACAAATTGTTTTGTGGAATTTTCTTTTAGTCATAAATATCCATTAGTACCGTTTAATCTGTGTACCCAATCAGATTGTAAAGTAATATAGGGTAAATGTCAAAGGAGACAACATCCCATCTCCAGCTTTCAACGACCCAATACAAAACATCTACGGATCACTGTACGGTCTTCAATACAGCAATGAACCTTACACCATATAGCAAGCCCTAAATGGCCCCCCAAAAAAATAGTAAAAAGTGTATAAATCAATGGAAACAAACCATATCCAAGAACCCGAATATCAAGAAACAAAAATTTATAAGAAGAAAGGGACAAGCCAATGACCAACATATTTCTGACTTGGGACAGGCCCAAAAATCGCGGTAAGGTTAAACTCGTTTTCTTGCATCTAAACCCTTCCCTATGTGTGGTGAATGGCTAAAAATATAAAAACACAAAAAGACTCACAGAAAAAATCAAAATAGAAAAAAAGTGCAACTTATCAAGACGAGTACCTTTACAATGAAGTACATAAAGCATTAAGCGTCTTGGGTAAAGTTATGGAACGCTGTGTTTATAAACATTTATATAATTATTTGATGGAAAACAGAATAATTACTTCTCATCAATCAGGTTTTACACCTGGTGACTCCGCTGTTAATCAGCTTCTTTATATTACAAACGAATTTGGTNTAAAGCATGAAGACTATGCACTAAGGTACTGTCCTGACAAATGATCGCAGTTACTGTCAGCTAGCTAATGACATAATTTCCGTTGACTATGATATGAAAGTCTTCTTACATATGAAACTTCAATTGAAATACTTCTTAATAGATTTCGTATAACATCATCGATTTTAAAGAAAAAACATGATATTGTGTAATGCGAAATACTGCACCAATATGAAAAATTGTTTTTTTTTTATTTACGGTGTAAAGCATTTAGGAGGTGATCAATATCTTTGTCAACAAAAACCAGAAGTAAATATTTAACAACAATGCCGTATTTGTATCTTTTCTGAATAAGTTTGTTCAATTTTTTATCAATTTTTGATATCTAAACCCTTGAATATCACGGATTGATAAGTTTGGAAGGACAATTTTTGAATTTATGCGCTTTGTAAATGATATTTCCATAGAAGTTGGGATGTGAAATTCTCTGTTGTATAAGAGTCCTGCATGTAGAACCAAATTTCCTTAATAATTCAATGTATCTGTAATAAAATTTAGAGAACGTTTTTTTTATCAATTTTTTATATCTAAACCCTTGACGCAGAAGTTTTTCAGTTAGACAAAGATTACGGACGTTGAAGTCAGAAACATCACTACATACTCGTGCATATCGAACAAGTTGTAAAATGTAGACCCCGTAAAAAGAAGCTAACGGAACATCGCCGTCGGAATGGGAAAATTGACTATAGGAAAAGAGAAATCATCCCTTTTATTATAAACTTTAGTGTTTAACTTTTCTTGATTTATTGATATATCAGGATCAAGAAAAGCTGTTATTGGATTTATTTAAATAAAGTTCGGCAGGATAAATTTCGTCTGTAAATTAAGAGAATTTAGGATTATTTAAAGCCAAAATCTATATATCTATATGTATTGTTAATAATATCTAATAAATGCTGTTTAGAAGGGTCTTATGGAATTTTGGCCATGAATTATAACTCGTAGCAATAAAGAAATAAATCTGCTATGAGAGATGCACAACTATAGGAATACCTATTTTTCATGATATCCTGATTGTCGTCACTGAAAAACGATTTAAAGGTATTGTAACAAATGCAAGTACATACTCATTTTTTTCTCCTTGATAAGTGTATGCGGTAATGTAGTATAAAGATTTGAAAAATCATAGCTATCGACGGAGGTGTATGCTTCATTAACAGATCAAAGTCTTTCCACAACTTCTACCGAATTTTTAACACTCCAAAAGTGCATTCATAACATTTGTTGCTGAAATTGATAACGAGATTTTTTATGGTAGTAAGTGCACTGGTCAATGAAACAGAAATGTACGAGTTGAACGAAATAAAACGAAATTTGAAAGGATTTTTGTGAAGTTTAGGAAGTAGGAATGCTTCTATGATTAGAAGACATAACATTGAGTATTTTTTAATCTTAATTTTGTGTACTAGTCAGTTTTATCTATCTTTTAAAATAGCAAAATACTTAATGTTATCTAACCTGATAAAAATTAAACACTGAGGCTTCAAATTCAAATAGAACAAATTCTTACAAATGTATCAAGTCAATTTAGTTTAACAAATAAACAAGAAATTACCCAAGAGTCTGAAATCCGGTGGTATTTAAACAATAGAAAATGAACTCTCGTTTAGAAAAGATAAAGATGTCGATTGCAACGCGTAACTCGTTGTCAGGGCCTTATAAAAGTTACTTATAACATGAAAATTTATACTCTGTTATGTTCATGTGACGTATCTTGATATTGACAAATGATATTTTTAAATTTTTTTTTTGATATTTCTCGCATATTTTTTTAATGAAAAATGAGATTTCCCGGAATAAACATGGTTCCAAACTGTTTTGGATCTCGGCATTTCTTTATAACGAAAATATCCAGGAAAAAATATACTTTGCAATTAAATATTTATCGATTCATTTGCAAATTTTGGACTGGGCATTGTAAGAAAAGTTTAGGTTGACTGGACGGAGTTACCTGTCACTCAGGATTTGATCATTCCAATTTATGAATAGGTTCTATACACCAAATACATGGCGGTCTTATTAATAAATCAATAATTGTTTGATTGGCAAATGTTCCTATTTATATCTTAGGGGCATACAAATTACAAACTATATGTTTTGGAAAAGTGTTCACTATAGATAACTACATGATTATAAATGATTGACTGAATTGTAATTTTTGTAACACCTAATGTTGGCACTACACTGAAAAAGTAGATTTACCCAAGTTCAAAGTTTAAAGCAAACCCCGCCCAGTCAATCTTAAGTTTTATTACAGTACACGCAGTGGTTTTACGAAATAAAGTATACAAAACGACCGTTTATACCTCGCAACCATCAAGGTTACATAAACAATATCGATTTTTACTCACTAAACACGTGTGGTCTTTGAATGGGTTTTAACTGAAGGCACGCCCTCTTCCTTAATTGAACCAATAAAATCTTGTGTTGATGATTACCATTTGAAATCGTGGGTATTATTAAAAAGGAAAATGGTGCTGTTTCGAAACGATATAATTTTGCCTAGTAACATAGGATTAGATTTGGATCTCAGTATTTCTTATGCAAGAATCGTTACTAAATTGATCTATAAATAAAGTATGTTAAACATACAATCTTGTCTGGGTACATACATTTTAACGCCCTATAACAATTGATTTTGACCAGTGTGTCCATTCAATATTTTCATCACGACAGTAAATTATGTAAGGAATACACATATTACCTCTTCTTGTGGGCAAGTTTAATCACTTTTTAACCACAAAGTAAAGATCTGGGAATTGAATGACGTTTTCACTAAATATTGTATTTGTTTATTTCTTTTGAAATCTTGACAATTTGTTGATTGTTTATTTTCGTCGCCATGCTGTTAATTTGTTCCGAAAAAGTTATGAGACACAGGAGAGTTTTTCTAGAAGTGAGATTATTTTATACCATTAGATTTCCCGCTGCCAAGACATGGTAAATCAACGTGTCTGGTAAGTGGTTCCGCATAACCCATTCTAACACAGAGCTAAATTGTTCAAAAATATTAAAAGGCAATTAACATCAAAAGGTCAAACAGCGGTAAAAAAGTAGATACCTTGCCAGAATATTCCGGAAGACGTTAGAAAAAAATAGATAAGTGATAATCATTTGGTGTTAAAGGTATCATTCTAAAGGCTGATTCCAAATCACTTTTTGCCATGTAAGCAGACTTTGAAAATGTTTTAATACCCCTATGGCGTCATCTATTCTTGTATATTGCACTGATGCGAACTCTATTGGAATATGATCGTTTATAGAAGACCCATTTGGAAACGACAAATGATGGATTAATCTAAATTTGTTGGTTTACTTCTTAGCACACAAACCAATAGGAGATAGGTGCATGTCACGGCCGGAAATGGAGGTTTTATGAAAGGTCCGTTGTCACGACGCAACATTACATAGCAATAAAAATCATTTTGAATCATTCTATATCAAGCCAAGTCATGAGGTGGTTTGATCGAGCATCATTCCGGAATCAATCCGAAATTGGTTTACCATGAAAAAGTTTCCGGAATAAATTTAGATATGGAGTGTGCAGATTCTAAATGCTGCAGAAGGTTAAAAAACGACAAACAAAAATAACATGCCAGAGCCTCATTATAATTTGTCTGTGTTTGTTTCAATGACATCTGTTTTTGTAGTCTTTTGCACCTATGAGTGAAGCTCCTTTTCAAAACTTTGATCCTCATTTATTCGAAGTAAATTTGTGACGAAGTTGGTATAAGATCTAAGAATTTAATCGTAAATGTAGATTTTCTATGAGGATATACACAATTTATCTGGACAGTCTTCCAAGATATTTACGTATGTCATTTTTGTAGTTTTGACATATGCCAGGTGATATTCGTGTGATAACAGATTGCATGATTTATCCTGAATAAAATAGCAATATAATATCAATTAACTCGACCAAAACGCGATGGCTCTTAATACGTAATGAATTTACCTATGCAGTTAGTGTAAAAGTCAAAGTTTCAAAAATTAATCGCTCTCAAAAAGATAAATAGATACCAATGAAAATTGGTTGAAAAATCAGTTATTGCATTACCTATCTATTTACCAACAGGTGGAGAACGCGGGGTTAACCAAAACCAAGTAAGAGTGAAACATCGTTGTCATTCCTCAAAAACAAGAAACAAAATATACGATAAAAATGCCATATCTGTATAAGTTCAGGTGGAAAAGGGAAATTTAAACACATACTGTTTTCAAGTTTAAGATACGGTCACTTGGTTTTTTTTCTAAAGTCTTTTTATTCAGAGAAAACTGTTCATTTAAAGTCAAATTAAACAATTTTTATTTTAAAGAGTTATCGAACATGAATCTCTATTGCGGTAGCTATATAAAAAAATCCGGATTATATGTAAACAGTTATTTTTAGTTTGGAATACTGCAAGAACTGTTCTTTTATTATAGTTCAAGGAATTCATTGGAGTATAAACGGGACCAGTCATTACCAACAATTAGTTCGGATTAAGGGAGATAATCCAAATTCAATATTTTGCAACAGAATCAAGAAAGATAACTACTGATGATATATGCCTGCGCTGTTGGAAGTTGTTAACTGATAAGATAACGCAACTAGAAAACACGAGGGGACTTTATAAACATAAGTGGATGATATAAATCGGATAATGGTTTTTATGAAATAAAAACGATACGCTAGGCTATGGAATAGCCTTGGATAGAAAATTGCGTGTTTGATTGACAAGGGTCACGTTGGTGGCTCATGATGTATTTGTATACATGGATTGCACATCTTTTCCATTCCGGATTTGACTCTTCATTTCGACGAGGTCATCTGGGGTCAACCGGAGGAAAAATGACGTAATCCAACGTTGGAGCAAGGGACAGATATTTTCTACCAATGAATCTAAGTTGTTATTCAACATATAGGTAAAAAAATCGTTTTCAACTGACAAAGAAATCCACGAGGAACATTTCCAACCCACAAAAAACGAAACTTGAATGGAAATGAAGAAATTACTATCTTCGTCTATCAGCGTCTTGGAACCAGTTTTGTACCAGATTACTCCTTGTTTGGCTAAAATAATGAGTAATCCCGCAAATGCGCAATCGGTGTATATATACTCAAATCAATACTTTTCGTTATTTTTGTCAAGTCGGATTCTACATAAACAACTGGACCATGTACAGCTCGCTGATCACTCTTCGGTAAAATCACAATTTTGTAAAATTGTAAAACTGGAGAAATTAAATGTTGTTCTAGCGTAGGAGCTTTATCCATTTCTAAATTATTTGTCATTGCTTGAGGATGTATAGCCTCCTTACACACATAAGAGTTACACGTTTTACATACAATATGCTTCTCTCCTTTTAACATTTGTTTCCGCCTTTTTTTTGCATTAAATTCTTTCTCGTGTACTTGGCTTCGAAACATAAACCTTTTACAGCACACACACATCTGAAACACCGGTAGCTCTTTATACATGGGTTGCACATCTTTTCCAATCCGGATTTGACTCGTCATTTAGACGAGGTCATCTGGGGTCAACCGGAGTAAAAATGACATCATCCAAGGTTGGAGCAAGGGACTGATATTTTCTACCAGCGAATCTTACGTTGTTATTCAACATATGGGTAAAAACTCGTTTTCAACTAACAAAGAAATCTACGAGGAACATTTCCAACCCACAAAAAACGAAACTTGAATGGAAATGAAGAAATTACTATCTTCGTCTATCAGCGTCTTGGAACCAGTTTTGTACCAGAATACTCCGTGTTTGGCTAAAATAATGAGCGATCCCGCAAATGTGCAATCGGTGTATTCTTCCGAAAAAAAAACACAATTCTATCTCTTTCCAACTTTTGTTCTCCATTGCCTAAGTATCTCCACAAACTACAATCACGCTTTGTTTAACACAATTGAAAAGTCTCATAGTATTTTCATATTATTGATTATTGCACAATACCTCATCTTTATTTATTAACTTCTGGTTTTAAAGGATGAGTGGCAGTAAGACCCATTTTTGGCCCAAGATTTACCATGAAACTAAAACTATACAAACAGATGTCTTATGTTCCTGAAACATTGAACAAATATAGGGCTTTATGAAAATGATAAAGCTTTTTTCCATATCAGTTTGATTCTCATGATAATCAGTTAACTCAAAAGCTATATNTATTGATTTTTAATTAAATGTTATGACCCTATTATAATACAATGTAGCTGATAAAAATTCGGATATAGTATTCCCCCATTTATTTTGAAAATGTGTTTTAATGAAAGAAATGGAAAACAATAAAACTGACATCAATTTTTGTTCCAGAAATAAGGCAGGGAGTTTGGAACCAATCTAGAGATTTTTAAAAAAAATTAAAACCTGGATATTCAATATATTTAAAATTACTTGTATTTATAAAATAAAATTAAAAAAAACGAGAGTTTGACCATGAGGCACATCCCGCTCCGTACCATTACCATCTCTCGTGGAATATTGGTAAAACGAGAACAACAAAAAAGGAATGTAAGGTATATTTCATGACGTTTGTGTATACATGTATAATATTCTAGGAAAACGAATAAACTATATATGCACTTTCGATCCACGAAAGCATCTTAGATATTTGTTTTCTTAGCATTGTAAGAAGAAATGCCCGAGTTTTATGTCCACTGAGCCATGTTTCAGCTATCAGGATGAGAACAAGTTAATCAGTTCATTAAATTATACGTAAAAGAAGAAATTTATAAAGTTGAAAGGGACAACCGGGGGCACGAGTTTTGATAGCCACTGGAAAAGGGAAGAATTGGGTAGGGGCATGAAATTTAGCCTTCTATACGACCCAAAGTGAATCTGCTGTCCTAATAACAATATAGAAGGGGTCTTTATACTGCATGGAGCGTATAATTACCTGACTACTTCGCATAGACAGGCGGCATTCCCCATCCACTACCTGGGGACGCTCCCAGGCAGCTCTGTAGCCGTAGCCCCTGAAAACCGATTCGTAGTAATTTTGACGGATAATACAAGCCGTGACAATGGTTCCAATTTATTCCCATTATTATTATTTTCAAAATGATAACAATAATAAAATTGTAATAAGGGAAAAGAGGAAGGTTTACTTTTGTCTGGTTGACTGATTATGTATAGGACCGGATTGTAAGAAAACATATACATCCCAGATTCACTAATCGAAAACAAAAAAAAGGCATACATAAACTTTGCAGAAGGAAATAACCAGACATGTAATAATTTCAATTTTTGGACAACCAATTTATACCGACAGATGTTATAAGATAATTTATTATAACTAATGGGTTCGGACAATTTATTATTACCCCTCGATTATTTCAAACCAAATAGCCCTTTTTTTATTGAATCTGTTGTATAGGAGTTTCCGCGAATCCAATTAGTGACGTCACAAAATCTAATTTACATATGCAAATTGACATTGCCATATAGCATTGGGATAGAATTTTTAATCTTTGATAACTTTTTTATTATATGCACGATTTTGGATCTGTAAAATGCATATTAAAAATTGAGATATTCATATTTTTTCTACCGATTTACTTTTCAATAAAAATAGATAAATATTTTTTCATGTGAATTTAAAGAATGTGAAAGTTTCGAAAAATTATATGGTTCACAAAATACACTAATTCTATATATATCAAAAATAAAAAGCTTAAATTTTTTAAATCCTGTAAAAGTGTAAACAGGATTTACCTTAAATAACAAATTCTCACCAGTTAATTGAAAATGACATTTTTATGACCCTAATCAGTGACCACGATTTCTTGCCAACCAAAGGTAATTTTTCAAGCTTGTGACGTCACGGCGGAAACTCCTATTGTATTTAATTTATCGGAGGAAAAAACACGCGAAATTTATTTTCTTTCAAAGAAGCTTTTAAATTTGAATAAATTATTGTCGAATTAGCAAGATATTTGATTTTTATTCATTTCTAATCAATCAATTGATTTTATTTCTTGATTATTTTTTACATACATTGTACGACAGCAGTATGTTGCATCATTTACTTGGTATAAGCTTAACGGGGAAGCAATCATAAAGGTGTTTCTTGACTTTCCCCATTTACTGCATGCGTTTATTAAAGCATTACAGTATACAAATTGCGAGTAAAATATATTAAAAATTGGCAAGGGAAATTGACCACGTGAAAGAAATGAATGTTGACATTTTCCCCTATATCCTTCTTTGGATTTACTTTTGTATTTGATTTCAATACATATTCCTTGGGTTTTGAAAACAAAGAGATCATATTTTTTTTTCGTGCTGGCAGATAGTTGAAAGATGTGTTTACAGTGTTTGTAAGTCGCTATGTGAGTACATGTCCTGTTACTATCTTGCTCAGTTGACTGAAATCTCTATAATTTAACGTCACCTTAGATTGATATATGTGGGTATATCACCAACCAAACCCCATAACCACACCTCAGTTTGAAAGGATCAATATTATCATAAATGACTTGAATAGAAATATAGTCGGGTTCTTCGAATTTGCGATGCATTTTATAGGGTTAACTAACTATTTATTTATTTATCTAGAATGGACTCCAAAAATCTATTTTGTTTTTTGTGTTATCTCTACGACAGGACATAACATAGCAGGGGGCTTTGTTTGTTATCGGATATGTAAATATCCTTAATTATTCAAACATGGTGTTATCAAATATACATGAACATGTACAGCGTTTGCAGGAAAGCTTTTATTCCCCCCTTTTCACGAAACCATAAAAATCCATTGATATTAGGTACCAAATATATTTGCACACATTCAGCAACTTCAAAATAATGCTACTATAAGCTACTTATGCTGTATGTATTTATAATACACTTCAACATAAAAGCTTTTACATTACGTTTCTTTTTGTTTTCTTAAGTTTTCTTTTTATCAAATTGGAGATTTCAAATCCATTTGCTTGCCGTAGTCACAGACATTTAATTATATGTCTCTGCCGTAGTGAATAGTATGTACTCACGAATTGGGGTGTGTCTTTTTACCGCCGAACACCGCCAAACACTACCGAACACCGCCGAACACCCCAAAGACATAAAAAA
>MJUU01052270.1:7683-32787 GCA_002080025.1 Modiolus philippinarum
TTTCCATGGCAACCACAAAATTTGAAAAAACCCAATGATTTTTTTTGGCAGTTTTAAAAATTTCAGAACTAATACTTTTTACCTCAATAAATATTCCATACATATGTATCTGCAGCTTTTTTCCTATGGTCAAGAAAATTGGTCAAATTGAGCTTTTTCCAAAAAATGAGAAAATGCTTATTTCTAGCATAATTCAAGATGGCGAAATTTTATCACAGTAAGGCTTTTGTCAAAGAGCAATTATAAAAAAAGATTTAACTAGTAGTCATATTCAAACTGAAAACTATATGGTATTAAAAACATAATCTATGTGTATTAACTTTAGAAAATAAAAAAAAGGTCATTTTCTTTATTTTTCAGCTAATTTGTGGCCTGTTTAGCTGTCAAAATTCGCCAATGGTTACCATGGCAACGATGCATAAATAATTTCGTTTTATACTTATCTATATTTAACTTCAAAATATTATGAAATTCTGAGGGGGCATGAATGACCCCCTGCCTGGTTCTTACAAATAGCTGTACTTAAGGAAAATCTTCTGAACATTTATTGGTGAACGTCAGTGGATTAATAATTTGGATATTCATGATTGAACAAAATTGTCAGATAATTTATATACTGTAGATCAAATTTTTAAAATAATTCTTTTTTTGCCTTATTTAAAAGTTTATTTTATTTTTTAATTGCTAACAATAATTTATATGTCATTTGTACCTCATAACAGAAATTGTTATATTTTATACACAAGATATATTTTAGGCAGGCGTCATCATGGTCGATTAGACCTCACGAAAGATGGACCTTGCCCAGGAGGCTTTGTATGTCACAAATTCGATAAACCTTTTTATAGACATTACTTAATATGCCCTGCAGGAAAAACCAAAAATACTAAGTTTGGTATGAGAGAGCTGTGTATTCAAGCAATGCATTTGGCAGAAAAAATATTACCGTTGTCCCCTAAACCTTTATAAATGAAGTGTATTCAAGTATGACAAGTGATGAAATTTCGGAAACCGCTCAAGGAGATCCTCTTATCGTCAGCTAAGAAAATATTGCTTATCAATAACTGTAGTAATAAGTTGAAAAGGAAGTATTATGCATCTTGAAGAATGAGAGGTTCAGCTACACTTTCACTGAATTAAAAGAAATCAACTGGGATTGAAGTCATAAGACCTCAGTTTTTTAACAAGCTTGTCACAGAAACGCTTTTAACAGCATCATCTGATATGGATGATGAAATGGACCTGTAGGCAACATCCACAGCACTTAAGCTGGGTTATGATATAAAGAGACTCACTGATACTGCCGATGTCTACTGAAATCTATGGTAATTCTTTACCAAACCCTTCGGGGAGTTTTGAGTTTGATCTTTATTCCGTAGTGCGACAGTGTTTTTTCCAGGAGACTAGGCTCCTTGAGCTAGCCGGCAGTTTAGCGGCGAGCACTCCTCGACCCATCTTTCTAAATTACGTTTTGTCTTTTTCTTTCCTTCTCAAGATTGTGGTCTTGTAGTAAGAAGTCTACCTGTATTGGGTTTTATTTGTATGTTTTATTATACTATAGGGAAACGGGACAGAGAAAGGGGAGGTTTGGGTACCCATAAACCGGTTTAACCCTACCGCTAGCTCTTGCTAGTGCCGGTACCAAGTACGGCTATCCCGAGTTCCTATCGTTGTCCATGTTTGTCTTTTGTCATTTTATTGTTTTTCTTGTGCGGTTCCCTGGTGGATTGTGGCGTGTGATTGTGGTTTTCGGCCATTGTAGGTGTTTCCTGTTATCTTTCTTATATTAATTACTGGTGCAAAATGGGGAATATCACTTAGGAACAAAGATAATGATACAGCTGCAAATTGCAAAAACTTCTCAATACTTATTAAATTTGAATGATCAGTGAAAGTTTCGAAAACAGCCATGATCACGTTGCAAGTAAGGCAATTCAACAAAGAAGAGCAGCTGCCAGAACGAAAATACCTATTTACTCTACAAAACCATGTCAAAAATGCACTGGAGAAACTTGATTTATCAGACTTTAGTTTCAAAAGGGCAGAGGTTACGGCACAGACTAGATTTGTGTTGAAAAATAAACGTCGGTATGGAGAAGTTGAAGTGATACGTGTGAAAGACTACATGAAATGGACAACTGGTTTCAGATTTGGACAAGGCCATGTCAGATTTAGAAAAAAGCTTTTAAAAACCCAAGATCTGATGGAAGTCAGAGGAAAATTTGGCAGTGGGGGACATGTTTTTGTACCTGCAGAATTAAAATTTTGGGTATTTAGTGATTGCGGAAGGCAGAGAAAAATCCGATGTTTTGACAAACAATAGTTATATGCTTCCATATAAAAGTATTGGTGTGATTCGAGCTTATGAAAGTTTGAAAAAGACGTGTGATAAAGTAAAACTGCAAAAGCCTGAGAAAATCACCTCGGTCAATCTCTGGAAATATACTGCTACTATTTCAGATTTTCGACCAGATCAAACAGCAACAACAATGGTTAACAAACTAACTATCTGGGACACTCAGACTTTTTCATCCTAACAATTTTGTACCTTTGTTAAAGAATAAAGTAGAAATGAAGAATCACCAGATGTTACAACAATCGATAACGAGGAAATTAATGAGGAAACCAATAAGATTGAGACGTCAATAGTAGATTTCTTGCCATTTACAAACATGGTAATTGCATTATGGTCATCACTTCTCTTTATAAATGAAATATTTAATTTAATATTTTTTAATCCTTTTTTACCTTTTCATATATATTGCAATTTTATTTTCCCAAGATTTCTATCTTGCCGGTGACAAGCCTGGATAATGCAGAATGATCAACAAAATTGTAAATGTTACTGATCATAAATGTATTTAAAGTGCAAGTGTGTGCAGACTTCGATGAAACACAGTGACTTCTAATACCGTCTGTCATATTGATTTTTATACATATATGAACAGTCGGTTGATAAAGTTCTCCTACAGTATAAATACAAGACATATTTTTATAAAAACACTATAAATAGTAAACAAGAGGCTATCCCTCACCTGGGACATGACTGACACAATAAGTCAAAATAATCCCAACGTTTAACGGTCTCATTTTCAAGTTTGTTTATAGATATGATCCAAAATTAAACTATGTTCCCCATTGGCAGCTATTTTTCGATGGAGCATAGACCGACTGTCACCTTTCTTGAAGAAGACCATCTAAGGATTATTGTACCTGACTTTGGTTCCAATTGGTCAAGTATATTCAATAGAGACATTTAAATGATTTCCCATGGGGTCCAAGGTTAAATAATGTTCCTTGTGGGGCCATCTTGGATGTTATGCGGGCATGCTGGACACATTTTACAAAGGGGACCAACTAAAGGCCATTGCGACCAAGTAAAATTGGCCACATACTTTCAGAGGAGAAGGTCTTTGAATATGTTTTCCCTTAGCGCCCAATATAAAGCTAGATTCCCTACTTGCGACCATCTCCTTTGGGCTATTGTGACTTTTGAATGGTTTTCCATGGAGTCCAATGTTACAATTTGTTCCTCTCTTGCGGCTATTTCGAATGTGATGCTGACTTTTCAGACGGATTTTTTATAAGAGTCCAACTAATTGCTATTATGATCAAGTTTGGTTCCATTCAGAGAAGATCTTCAAATACATTTGTCCATAAGGTCAAATGTTTAACTATGTTAACCGCTGGAGGTCATCTTTGATAATATGCAAACTTGCCAGATATTATTTTGATGGGGGCCAAGTTAGGTCCTTTGTGACAAAGTTTCGTTCTATTTGGCCGAGTAGTTTCAGATGAAACGTTCTTTAAATACATTCCCCCATAGGGTCCAATGTTAAACTATGTTCCCCGATGACTGCCATCTTGGATGCTATGCGGACATGTCGGACACATTTTCTTAAGAGGATCAAGTAAGGAACATTGTGACTAAGTATGATATTTATCGGCCATGTACTTTCAGAGAAGATCTTCGAAAATGTTTCCTTATAGGGTCTAATATTAAAACCACGTTCCCTGCTGGCGGCCACCTTGGATATGATGTGGACTTGCCGAACACATTTTTTAAAAGGGACCTCCTAAGGACCATTGTGACAAGTTTGGTTCCAATTGGCCTAGTATTTTCAGACACGATTTTTGCAATATTGTTCAATTTTCTACAAAGTTCCGCTGGTGCCATCTTAGATAACATGCTGACTTGCAAGATTTATTTTTAAAGGGAACCATCCAAGGACTATTGTGACTAACTTTGGTTCCAATTTGCCTAGGGGTTAAAGAAAAGAAAATCTTTGAGTGCTTTCCCTTGGGGCCAATGTTAAAACCATGTTCGCTGCTGGTGGCCATCTTGGATAAGATACGGACTTGCCAGTCACATTTTTAAGGTTAGTGAGGACACCTGACCCCAAAAATAATTCCGAATTCAAAATGACTATTTTTTTAATATATTATTGTTGAATGTATACCCTTTCTTTGGTATTAATATTGGACCACCTTTCCAGGCGTTTTTCTGAGATAAATGGAGTCAAAGTTACCTCCCCTTGAAAAATGGTCCGAATTCCCATTTACCCCCTTTTGACCATATAAAATACCATTTGTACATTGTTTTGTAAAAAGAGTATTTGGATTATGAGTCTTTCTTATTTTAAGGTATTTCTAAAAATACATCAATTTCTGTCATTATTTTTGCTAATATTCCGAATTATGTGAACATTGAGCTTAGATTTTTTATCCCCTTTTGCCCCCTGGAGGGACATAAAAAGTGATATTCAGGAAAACTTCCAAATTCAAAATTTCATTTTTACTTAAAGATATACCTTTATACGGTATCTTCAAAATATAAAAAAAATCAGTATACCAAACCAGGCTTTTAAAAGATCTACAAACATTGCCCTCCTCCCCTCAAAAAATTTTGCCGTCACTAGAACAAAAACCGGAAGTGATGTCACCGGCTGTGCTTGTAGCACAAGTACCAAACTAAAATAGTGATATGATTGTAAACGGTCTTCAATTAAGAAGAATAGGAAGTTGAAGGTTACACATGTCAAACCGGAAGTGGATACTTTCTTGCTTCCTGTTAATCATAAATACAAAAAAATCATCTACAAATTCAAATTTTGTGATATATTGTATGATAGGTCGACACATGACCCAACATGAGTCCCATAGAGGGATAAAGGAGCGCTCATGCGGGACCGGAAGTAGTTTGTATTTACAATTGGCCACCGTTTTGACGGAATGACCTATTATGCTGTATACAGATATATTTTGGATGGCGTTGACTAAATGAATGAGTTGATATTTCTCATATTTTTTTGTTCCAAACTTCTAGGTTATGATCTTTATAATACGGAAATCAGGAATGGCTTGTTCTGGCAGTATTTCTATCACGTTTGCGTCAATTGTTTAGAAGGGATACTGCTATTGTTGTTCTAGGGTGAATTCTCTCTTCCCACAATTTTAAAGTTTTATTTTATCATTTTCTCCACTTTTCATATCCATTTGTGTACATAATTTACTTTTTTCACTACTATATTTTTATTTTATTTAAGTTTTATCAAAGTTATTTTCTTTTTTCAACACTTTTACTGTGCTTATTTAGTATTATTTTCCTTTTTCTCACCTTATTTGAAGATTATTTTCATTTTTCATCATATACGAAGTAATTTGATTTTTTCCCGCATTTTTGCTGTTTCTATGGCAACGATCGCCATTTTGATATATATTAAAAACCAAAACTCGTATCTACACATGCTTAGTAACCTTCCTGTCAAATTTTAGTCATTTTGGAGCAATTTGAAAATTTCCACCTTTTTCTGTTCCCATAGCAACGGTCGCCATTTTGATGTTTTTAAAACCAAAGTTCGTTTCTACACTTGCTCAGTAACATTTCTGTCAAATTTAATTCCATTCTGAACATTTTAGTTTTTTCCCGCCATTTTTATGGTTTAATCACGTGACAGGTGTCCTCACTAAGCTTAAAAGGGGCCATCTAAGGACCATTGTGACCATTTTGGTTCCAATTGGCGCAGTGGTTTTAGAGAAGAAGATCTTTGAATGTTTTCCCACAGGGTACTATGTTAAAACCGCGTTCCCCGTTGGTGGACATCTTGGATATTATACGGACTTGCAGACATATTTCAAAAGGGGCCACCTAAGACCTATTGTGACCAAGTATGGTTCCAATTTGCCCAGTAGTTTCAGAGAGGACCTTTGAACATCATTTTTTGAAAAAGACTCCACTGGCGGCCATCTTGGATGGCGTGCAGACTTGCCCGACACATATATTAAAGGAAACTACCAAAAGAATATTGTGAACAAGTTTGGTTCAAATTGGCCCAGAGGTTTCAGCGAAAAGATATTTGAATGAAAAGTTTACGACAACGGGACGGTGGATACCAAGTGATGGCAAAAGCTTATCCAGGCATTGCCAGGTGAGCTGCAAAGTCTATGCAGGCAATGAGAATGCTTCTTTATCTACAACTATGTAGGAAAGATATTTGTATGGTACGCAAAAAAAAATTTCATTGCAGCACACAATATACATCAACTTGATTTTTTTCTGGTTTTTTGTTTTACCTTACTAGATGAAACGGAATTCATACCTCCTAATTTTTTTTAAATATTACTTTTTAAATGCATAAATAACAATTATCAAAGAAAAAAGGCGTTTAAATGTTCATAAATGAATCACTCAATATTATTTTACATTGATTAAAGCATGATAACAGCATATTCGTCCTACGAACTAATTAAAGATTATCCCTACTCAATTTGGAAATTTAAAGGATTTCATATTTATACGATTTTTGGTATAGAATTGAAAAAAAAATTATAAATAATAAAATACCGAAACTACTGTTATTTATTTTCTGTATATGCGCATTTGGACAACTTATGTCTCATTAGTGCAGATCTAACCAAAACATTTCGAAATCCATGAACCAAAATATGTGCAAAAGCTGATAGAGAACAAATAACCAAAAGGATCAAAACAGGAAAGCCAAGATTCAGCTAAGGACATGGCTATGCATGAGGGAAACACTCCTTAGTTAACCAAAATTTTGTAAAATTTAAGCGAAAAATTTAGATCGTTTTTGCGATAAAATATTTAGTAATAGAATGAACTAGTCTGATTTTTTTTCTTACAATTAACGTGAGCAAGGTTTTATCATTAATGAATAACATGAATCTAATGCAAAGTATTACAGAATGCTTATGAAGATGAATATAACTGACTTATGAATAAACATATGGAGTCCAAAAACGAAAAAACCAAAAGAGTCAAAAATCCGAAATTTGAGGAGCAAACCAGAAGTATGGTTAGTGTGTGAAACATAATGAAAGGCTAAGATAATTCTTTTTTTATTAGATGGAGCCGGATTTTATGATGTTACAAGATACCGGGATATATAAAAAAAGTCAATTATATCAAACACTGAAAATACTTCATATATATTTATTCACAAAAACTGTTTATTGCGGACCTGGAGTTAGAAAATGAACCTTTGTACAACGGTTACATGATCTGCTACAGAGATGAGCAGTCTTCGTGGAACAAAAATCCTTGACAGTCATAAGTATTTTACAATCTACATGTGGCGAATCTTCACATATTTCTGAAAATAAAGTAAACGAATTTGATTTTTACACATGATTTTACAATGGAATTTTTAGTACTCTTCACATACAGTTTCCTTACTATGACGTCCTTAATATTGTCATGTTGCTTTTTATACTCTCTTTCCTCCTGTTGTTTTGTAATTTTCTGATAATATGTCATAATAACTGCACAGATGATACCTGATAAGCCTAAAATTCCCTCTGAAAGCAAACTCATAATGATAGTGAGTTAATGCACATGAGACAAAGTCTCGAACAAAAACATGCTGAATCTAATCAATGGAATAACGCTTTTTTTGTTGTTTTCTTGTTCTTCTTAAAGTCATCATGATGCCTTCTACAATGACCATTGCTCATACTTCATAGTTAGTTCAAGACGGCCTCTAGCACCGGTTTGAGAGGAATTCATTGCTAGATGTCGAGCAATGCATTTTCAAGGGTTTACGAGTCATTGATGTCGGATCATCAACAAACGAAATAAACTGGCTAAGTGTTCTTACAACTGCTTTAATTTTTTGTCTGACAAATAGACTAACATGAGACATACACAAAATATAAACAACCACAGGGCACTCATCAAGTCAGTTGCAAGAAAACATGGTATAATAAAAGAGTGAGATGGGGACACTATAAACATGGACTCAGAATAACATTTTGATTACCAAACTATTAAAATGATGATAATGAATCCATATGAGATGTTCTCTCAAGAACAAGTAATTCAAAAACTGAAATATATGTAGAGCATACATCGCTCATAAATACGACATTGACAATTATTGATTCGTATTCAATGAAGACATCTATCCTAAAAAACCAAGTCAAATACTTAAAACCATCAACAGTAACATTGAGAGAGAAATCATCTTTTATGTAAATCTAATGATGAATTCCTTAGTTTCACAAATTCATTAGAAGATGCCATGAAATTTTGTCCTTATGATAATTGTGTGATTCTCAACATTCAACTTCAAATGTGTAAGACTATAATTTGAATATAAGCAATTACATTAATATTATACAATTAAAGTTTAACTAATCCAATATCCATAATACATTAACGGGTGCCGAAAAACACGGAGGGATTAGCCTTGTTGCAGAATTTGTTTACCACGATTGATTAGTTATGTTATTTTTTATCTATGTCGACATTTAAGATTCAATTGTATGTTATTTGGTTTTCAAATTAGTGCGCAAGATGAATACTTGATAAAGACTTTTCCAATCGCATTGTGACTTTTTTATTTTGATTGGTTGCTTGGAATGATCTTTAGGCTTGAATAAAAGATACATGTTTAACATTAACTGTGTGATACCATAAAAACCAGGAGCCGGATCAAGTGTTTAAGAAGTAAGCAAATCCTGTAGCACATGTGAAAGAAAAGATTTAGGATAAAATATATCCTCTATTTTCACCGGGGATATGACAGTTTTATAACTAGGAAAACTCGGTATAATAATTCTGATTTACTTCAGTATCGTGATTTGATTCTCATACTTTTGTTTAGATAATTTACATTCGTATTATGATTTCCATTTGAAGGTAATGACCTCTATTGCAAGTGCATTCTGAATTCAGTAATTGCAGGATAAAAACCATTTGTACAATACAATTTAAAAACATTATTTGAAAACATACAGATCAACAGAAATGAACACCTTACAACTTGCAATAAGAAAATCTTGACATGCATTTAACAGACTAAACCTTTAAAGATGGTAAGATTGAAAAAAAGAAATTGCAGAGGTAAAAATGACAGTGAAATTAATTATCCATTTTCAGAGGGATTTTAGGTTTTGTTTTTTTTTTAAATGAAATTAACAAGTATGATACATTCTATTAATTCTAAAATATGAAATGAAGGCAGTTATTATTAGTAATTCATTAATAGGTTTACGATAACTGAACGGTTCATTTGTTTTCGAGCTAGCACCAGTATAATGAACGACTTTATTGATCATGTAGTGGAAAGTGGACTAATAGACCTCGAAAGGCACTGAAAAAGTGGTAAAAATATAACAAAATCCTTAGGCCACAGTAAATTAAGGGCTCTGCAGATTTCGACAACACATATTTCCAATCTCGGAAACAGAGGTGTATAGCTCTTCGTTCGTCAGATCATCACCTCTGTCACACCGTTTCTTCCTTTTGACAGTCACGTGGTATATATCCTTACATATTACACACTATGACGTTATATAGTTCGGCCATGTTTTGAAGAACCTCTACTTTCGGTGCCGTAGAGGTGATATCTGGCGTAGGAATAGCTATGCACCTCTGTTTTGGAGATTGTCATATTTGTTAATTTTAGATATGAATAAAACATTTGAAAGTTCTAAACACCAAAATATTAAGATTTACAAAACAAATAACCTTAAAAGCTTAAGTAACATCAAATAAGCTTCAACATAGAATTCCAAGAGGAAGAGAAGTGTTACTATAGAAATTATACATTTGTCAAGATTCAATAAATGAATTCAAACGTCGGATGTCTAAAAACATTTTATTCTAATAAGTCAAAATTCTTGATATCCAGCAATGTATGTAGGGCACCTTTGAACATTAATGACCTGCTGAACCAAAAGACTTCATTAGGCGTTAAGGGGTTAAGGCTGGAGTGTGTTGATCTTCTATAATTTAACAATAAGGTATTATGAACATTGTTATTCATGTTGAAACAATGATTGGAAAGGTCTTTCTCTGTTTTTTTTTTTTTACATCAGAACATCTTAACCAACTAATGAAATATTGAATACTGACATAATTAAAGATAAGGTTTGCCAAGTAGGACGAATTTACTTTTTTAAAATTTGTACCAAAATATACTAAAATGTTCAGTTTGACAAATTGTATTACATATGAAAAAAATCAAATATATTGACAGTACTGTTTTGAGGTACTTTCTTGCCTCTTGAAGTTAAATACGTTGTACCTTACAACATAAGAACTTTCAATCGAAACTGAAACAAAAAAGTAAATGTGAATGGTTGATATTTGGAAATTTGCTTTTCTTGTCTTCGGACAAATTGGATTTTTTTATACATAACGAGGGAAAATGTCGTTTAAATTATAGTAGGTAAATCACAAATTCTCACCGTTGAATTTTACATGTGAAAGGTTGTATATGCAAAGTAACCAAATTGACAAAAATAAGGCATTTTCTTCATAGTCAAACGGTTGATAAGACTTATCCAATTATTATCATTTGAAAGAGTAAACAAAATAAATATGTAACCAATCTTGTTTCCAAGGAAACTAGTGTTGTGATAGTATTTAAAAAAATATTACAAATTCTTCAGATACATATTCAGTGATTTCAGTCTTTTAGACCCTAAATTTTTAGTGGGCGGGGTGGGGTAATTGTTCAGTTAATTGCACATTAAGATAAGAGAGCCATATGTCAAACCTGTTTGTCATGGTAGGTAAACCGCCGCCCCCCCCTACTAATTGGTAATACATACCGATGCATAATAAGTACACAATTTGTAGATGAGCTAGAACTTTTACGCAATAGAAGCCAAACTATTAATATCTAAAAGGATTGAGATGAAGAACATGACTTTTTTTGTTTCATATTTATGAACAATAATAAACCAAGATAATGTATTGTTTTGAGATTACAATTAAGCAATAACGGATCATTGTTTGGATAGCCTATGGCGTTAATCGTAAATTTGACTCAAAAATGCAGGTCACAGTCGAAGTGAAGCGAGACCTGTAAACGGACATTTTTTACCGTCAAATCAAGATTGAATCCCCTATTATTCAAATAATGTACTGTTTTTGCGATTCTTATACAACCAAACAATTAATATTGTCCGAAGAATTGAAAAACAAAAAAATCCGCGAACAGACGTCTTATTCTTTGGTTTTGAAAGCTGTCGTAACAACTTGATGTCAGAGATCCACGAGAGGTGTATTTACACGAACACGGGACGTTATTTTGTTTGCTATGCGCTTTAAATTATAAGTAAATGCAATTAAAAGATGTTTGAACAGTATAAATTTTGTTTTATTGACGAGATACAAAAAAAAATCATTTTTGTAGTTTAAAATGACCACCAAATAAATGTAAAGCATTGATCACAATATGATTTGTCTCTCTGTGTTTGCAAACTTTACCTTAGCTTTCTTTAGCCTTTCAGTGACAAGAACATGCAATATTATACTGCAATTAGGTAATTTTAGCACGTATAAAGGGGAACGTATAAAGATAAACTTTTTACGTCTACTAGCAGTATTAACCATTTTAGCCTCGCCTTAAGGTTCAAGATGACAACCTTCTGTGTATTAATATCTTGAATTTGTGACGTCAACACTACTCTATATTCCTATTTCACTTAATTTAAAAAGATAACTCTGATGGAAAATAAAAATTTGAAATTTATTCAATCATTTAGAGATATCATTCATTTCATGCAATCGGAGTTATGGTCTATTTCGCCGGTGTAGGTTTCAGTTTCGCAGCAGTTGACAAGTAATTGATATCTTACTGACAGAAACAGTGAGGTCCAATTTGGGGAATAACCAAGTACGTGTAGTGTCTTCAAATACGAGATTTATTTGTTTTTTTCGCTGAAGCTCACATTGCCCCTGTTTCCAGGCCTCACACAAATAAATCCCATATTTGAAGACACTACATGTTTATTATTTCACTATCAGGCAAAATATTCTAATCCTGTTGAATTCGAAATTTTGTACAAATTTCATAACCTCGCTTTACTTCATCAATAAAAAAGATAGAACATCTATATACCAGTGGTTGAAGTTGTTTTCACTGTTGCTGTTGTTGTCGTTGCTTCAGTTATAGTCGAAATAGCGTTTGTTGTGCCAGAGGTTATTTTATAATTGTTCATCGGAACAAGCATGGGATGTTTGACAAACTGCTTTACTTGGTCAGGTATTACTTTTAGGTTGCAAGGTAAAGTTCCATTAGACTCACAGCAATAATGACACAGAAGTATCGAGTTAGTAGTTCTAGATGAAAATCCCGCAGGGTTCCCTGTGAGACAAGCATACACTTTTCTAGATTGAAGCCATTTTCCTATACACTCGTCCTTTTGTGCGCATCTAAAAGAAATTTATTTTCATCAACATATCAAAATAAATATGTCTTCTTTTTTGTACAGTTTGCAATGCATCGTAAATTGCTTTCTGTTTTTTTTTTTTTGGGGGGGGGGTTGTTTTTTGTTTTTGTTTTTTTTTTGTTTTTTGTTTGTTTTGTTTGTTTGTTTTTTTTTCATTTATTTTTTGTTTTGTTTATTTGCTAAGAATTGCTTATCTTCCAGTTACCAATATTACAGCAATATTCAGGAATAATATGTTGAGGATGATTTGTTTCATGTGCATTTATTTCATATCCTTTGATTGCTTACTGAAAATATCAAATAAACGAATTAAAGGTTACGATTACCGACAATCCTGATAAGTTTTAATGTACTTTACTACCAATGCGTAACAGAGATAGTTCATAATGCTTAATTTTACATCTGTTTAAGGGGGATGCGCATCATTTTCCACTTATTAGTCATAACACTTAAAACATCAATCATTTATCCTGCCTGTAGCGGGTGTTGGCATACTTGTACTTTTATTCACATAATTCTGTGAAAGTACTTTTATTTCTGGGTTTCAATTTTCTTGATTTTGCAAATTAAATCGATTCTTGTTTTTTCTATTCGTGATTTGAAACCTTTTTGATCCCGATGTTATGGAAGAAATCTGTTTGCTAGATGACAACAGTACTTTCCTTATAACATTTGTTTTTCATCTACTTGGTTTGAATTTACTACCGGATTTGACATGTCCAACATGGCAGGTGTGTTATAAGAACTCTACCGGTGCACCTGATCTCACCCATGGTTTTAAATTGTGTTGTTTATGTATATGTGTTGAATAAAAGAATATGGAGTAAATGCACATGAGGCAAAGTCTCTACAAATACATGCTAAAAAACAAACAAAGGAACAACGCTTCTTCATCTTGAAGTCACCATGAGGCCTTCAACAATGAGCTTTGCTCATACCTCATAGTAAGTTCAAGACGGCCCCTAGCACCGGTTTAAGCGGAATTCTTTGCTAATTGTCAACAAACATCAATTAAACTAGCAAAGTGCTCTTACAATCAATGTCATCCTTTGCCCGACAAAAACACTAGTGTCTTAAGCTAGTGGGCGATTACAATATATAGACAAACACAGGGCACTCATCAAGTCAGATATAAGAAAACTTGGCGTTAAAAAATAGTGAGATGTGGGCACTTAAAACATATGGTCTAAATTACATTTCGAAATTACAAAAATAAATGCCAAAATTTGAAAGTATGAATAGTACATCCATATGAGAAATTATCTCACGCACAAGAACACCCTAACTGAAAAATATAGAGAGCATACATTTCTCGCACGGGGAATTTGTGTGTCTCCATTTTATTTTCTGTGCCGTACATTTGTACTTGTATGATGCCTTTGCATCTTTGTGGTTCTGAACATGCTGAAGTTGCCATTGTCTTTGGATTATTGTATGTTAGAATAACAGTTCGATTATCACTCACTTTTTTTTGTAAGGGAAAATTTGTATTTCGTTTGGTCTTATTTTCGTGGTTTAAGGTATAAGCGAAATCTACGAAAATTGGAACGCCGCGAATAAAAGTATTTTAATAAAAAACATCCATATTGTTGGAACGAGCTAATTTTTGCGGGGTTAAAGTTACCTGTCCAGACTACTACAATGTAGAAATTTATATTGCTATGCACGTCCATTAAAGGCTGCATTTTTTAAAGGCTGCTTTTTAATATCTTCTCGATGTATTATTTTCGTGGATATATCTTTAAACCTTGTGAAAATGAGCCCTTTACCATATTTTAGATATTAGATTGAGACCATACTATTCATCCCACTATGTTAAAAGCAACACCTTTCCAGCTGAAAGCAGTTTTTTTCTTTTTTTTTTGTCTTTTTTTATTATTTGCTTCAACAAATAAGTTGGATAAGTATTCCAGTGGAATGGAAATTTTGTGAATAACTAGATGCTACGAACAACTCTAAAAGCTAATATCACGGTTAAACAGGGAATAGGTTGTATATGGGAAACTATAATCAGCATTAAATTGTGGCAGGAAATATCAGGACAACCAATTCATGTGAACATTTATTGTTTTCATGAAAAGGTATTAATCTTTGGTATTTATAATTTGTTTTACTCTCTGTATCAGAAGTTTAATACTTAATTAAACAAAATTCTGATATTTATATCGAGCTATAAAACTAGTTCAATAGCTGTACACCCTGTACTCTTATTCTAGACAATACCTTCTTGTTACACGTACTGGTATATTTGTTTTGATGTCAAAGTAAACGTTGTTCATACAGAATCGTCCCTCATTCTCAGAACAGTCGTGTTGAACGTCTCCGTTATGTTTATCTGTTATCATGCATTTGTGAGCTAAGAAGTGAAAACATCAATTTTTTATTTTCAAATACTACAAACAAATACTATCAAACAAACACTAAATCGTTATTTAGATAAAAACATCCAGTGGAAGATCTCTTATTGAAAAACTAGACAATTTGAAATAGGAAAACTGGATTTATATAGTTATGAATAAGTTAAATCAATGGTTACGTCAAAGATGACTAAATGATATAAAATTATCAAATGATCTTTACAATAAATTTTTCAACCAGAAAGGTACCACATAATGACTTAAATTTAAACTTTACTTGTCTACTCCAGATGAAAAAGATCTGTCTTCAATAAAATTGATTGATTGATTGATGTTTTACGCCAACTTCAGCAATATTTCAGCTATATTGTGGCGAGAACTGTTGGGTTTATTGAAAAATTCTAATAAATACATAAAATATTAATATAAAACCATATAGCTTTATACAAGTAAAACAAATGTGTAAAATGTTAAAAAACATAATAGTAAATTTTTGGTTTAACAATAACAATATTAGAAATTAGAAACTTGTTTAAAATTGATCTATTTAAATCTTACTAAATAAATTGATTGCTTTTAAAAATTGAACGATTTTGTCGCCTGCGACGTTTGTAAATAGGTCTTTAAGACAATCAGCAGAATATCTTCAATAAAAAAATGAAATATAAGCATATGAATTGTTTTACCAAAAACAATTGCAGCAGAATACCGAAGTAAAAAAAAAGGAAGCATTGACAGATTTGCATTTGCATGTTATAGCTGATGTCGCCCCTGACAGACATTATGATGATTCCATCCTGTTTGCAGTGTGGAAAATCTACATAGAAATAGATTTTGTTGAATTTGGACAAAGTAAAAACTTTGACGTATTTTGGCGGCCATTTTGTAAGATATTTTGAATGTTTGTCATTGCATCTTGTTCGCAGTGTCAAAACTGCCTAAAAATCAATTTTCGTTGAAATCGGATATAGTTGATTTTTGTTTCAGATTATGGCAGCCATCTTGGAAATGATAGCCATTTTGGAAAAAAAACTCTAAAGATATTGAATGCAGATAAAATGTCTTTTTCTATTTTGGCAGCAATTTTGAATTTTTTTACATTAATTTTTTTTCATCTAATAAATAGCAACATACCGAAGTTACTCTTAATTTAATTTTTGCATATGTGCATTTCGACAGCTTATGTGTCGTCAGTGCAGAATAAAACATTCACACAAAATGATCAATTTCTGCATAAGAGTTCTTGAGATATCGAATCCTCAAGTTTTCAACGTTAAATTAACAATGAAGGGATATAAAGTAAATGCAAAAGAGACAAAGTCTCTACAAATATATGGTCATAATAAGCAATGGGATAACGCTTTTATTGTTGTTCTTCATCTTGAAGTAATCCTGGAAATGGCGGCCATTTTAAAACTATTTTTCTAATTAACTTTTTTTGCAGTTTTTTTTATCTGCCTACAAAAATTTACATTGATTGATTGATTGATTGAATATTGTTTAACGTCTACTCAGCAATATTTCAGCTATATCAAGACGAGAACAAGTTTGTTAATAAATAATCACTTTGGGGTATGGAAAGGGCCATTTGACGGGAAATTCTGACGGCCACTGGAAAAGTAGGGTGAAATTGTCAAGAGGGGGGGGGAATTTAGCCTTGTAGCCGATCACCTACGGACCACCCCAAAAAGAGCTTGCTACAACGGTTCTTTAACGTGCAGGAAGCGTGGCATTTCTTCCAACACGTGGACCTGAGTTTACATCCCATCCGAAAGATGGGTTGTGTATTTANTAATCCCGCACAACCACGGAATGGGTCCTATTTCTATATCCCGGGACCCTCGGGGTCAGCCTCCGTTTAGGAGGGGTCACACCCCGCAAGCTGGAGATACTAGGTCCTATTTCTATATCCCGGGGTTCCCTCGGGGTCCTCTGTTAGGAAGACTCATACTCCAAGCTCAGAGGATGCTGCGGCACGGGACCGTGCACGGCGGAAAATTTACATTGAAATTGGGTCAAATTGAAAATTTTGTTTACGTATTTTGACCGCCATTTTTGAAACGGTGGCAATCTCGAGAAATGTTTGTCATATTAATTCCTTCCTTTCATTTTACTAAAAATTTATACAAAATATTACAATTTTCCGCAAAGCAGTTTGTAAAACATTGCATATTTTGGCGGCTTTCTTGAAGCAGCGGCTATTTTGATTTTTTAGGCACAGATTTCGTAGTTATATCATTTAAAACATCTGTACCAAGTTTTATGAAAATCTTTCAAGCCGTTTGTGAGATAATTGTTCGGCAGTTTTTAGCGTAAACTGGCGGCCATCTTAAAAATGACCACTATTTTGAATATGAAAATTACAGATAAAGCACAACTCATCATAACAAATATGAAATTATTCACACAAGTGGAAGCAAGGGAAAAAATCTGACTAAATTTTTTAATCAGACAAAACTGCGTGAAAATGGCAGCCATTTTCTTTTTGGTTTTTTTTTGTCTTTGTTTTTTTTTGTGGATAGATTCCGTCCAAAATTTACACTGAACGTTATTATAGTGGGTTTTATGAAAGTCCTTCCATTTGATCAATAGATAGTTGACTTGTAGTGTTTGCAGGTACATTTTCGAAATTTTGTAAAGAAAAATAATTAATTTGCAACAATTTTGAAAATAGTGGTCATTTAGAAAAAAAAAATGGTTTTAAGCACATCTACCTATGCTGTTCCAACTTTGTGCAAAATATCAAATGATTCTGTACTGGCATCTCTGAGAACTTGGCTTGACAAATTTTTTCAAACTAATAACTACGTGTGTTGCGACATAACTAGATTTGCAATGCAAGTAAAAGCTTAAGTAGCCCCTGGCAGCTAATTCGCTGAATGCATCTTGTTTGCAGCATCAAAATCTGTCTTGAAATCAATTTTCGTTGAAATTGAATTAAGTTGAAATTTTGACGTATTTTGGAAATGGCGGTCATTTTGATTTTTTATTGCATTGTTTACTGTGTCAAAATCTGCCTACAAATCAATTTTCGCTGAAATCAGACGAAGCGGAAATTTACGAACTTTAGCGGCCTTTTTAGCAAGTGGTGGCCATTTTGAAAAAAAATTCTCTCATCCTTTTGAACTATGATCTGCAAAGCTGTTCATAAAATATTGAAGAAAAATGGAATTTATAACGTATTTTTATCCATTTTTGCAACCATCATGGAAATGACGGTAATTTTGAAAAAAATTCGCATGAACCCTTTTCCCTCATCTTATTGAAGATTTCAACAAAATTTGATCAATTTCTGTAAATCAGTTATGAGATATTAAACAAAATACCGATGTTACGGTAAATTGATTTTCTGCATATGCGCATTTCGACAACTTATGTCTCATCAGTGCAGATCAAACCAAATCATTTGGAAGTCCAATTACCGAAAAACTTGTTAAAGCTGATGGAGAACAATTTACCAAACGGGTCTAAATAGAAAAGCCAAAATTCAGCTAAGGACAGAGCTATGCATGAGGAAGATACTTCTTAGTTTTTAACAAAATTTTGTAAAATTCAGACATTGCAAGTTTCAGTACAATCGGTTTTGGGATCAGCACCGAAGTACTGACTACTGGGTTGGTGAATACCCTCGGGTACAAACAGTCCACCAGCAGAGGCATCGGCATGGTGATAAAACATATCGAAGTAACTGTAAATTAGATCTTCAATTTCTTTTTAGGTTTTTACGTAAAATTGCGACAATATTTGAAACGGCAGCGATTTAAAAAAAAATTATAAATGCACCCCTCCAGATAGTCATCAAACTGTGTGTCAAGTATAAATGAATTCTGTCGAGGCATCATTGATAATTTAACTGGACAAAGAGAGTTGGAGGAAGAATAGTAAAAATAACTAGTATAAATTGTGTTTGGATGCAAACACAAAAAGACTCCCAAACGCACTCCCATATCAGAAACCTAAAGGCTTAAATTAGATCCACATGATTTATTAATAACCGTTCTGTCAAATTTCATTCAATTCAGAAAACTATGAATTTCCCGCTTGTTTCGATTGTCATGGCAACAAAGCTATTTTTAAGTAAAGGAGACCATAAACCAATATTGCAATTGTTAGACAATGTTCTTGTAAAATTTCATCCAATTCTCAGCATTTTGATTTTCCCGCCTTTGTTACTGTTTTCATGACAACAATCGCCATTTTGACCAGGAGCAAATTCTACAGATGTAAGGCAACTCTCCTGTAAAATTTCATCAAATTCTTGAAACTTGATTCTCCCACCTTTTTCGTTTCATGGCAACGGTTCTGAAGTCTTGGAGACCAGAAGCTAATTATACAGATGTCCGGCAACCTTACAGAAAAATACCATCTAATTATGAGTACTTTGATTTGTCCGCCTTTTCTTACCGCTTCCATGGCAACGATCGCCATTTTGAAGTCTTTGAGACCAGAAGCCAATTCAACATATGTTAGGCAACATTCCTGTAAAATTAATCCGATTCTGAGCACTTTGATTTTCCCGATTGCTGTTTCCATGGCAACGGTGGCCATTTTGAAAATTCAAAGAAAAGAAAGATCATCGTTAAATTTCAGAAAGATTAGATCACTGGTATCCGGGAAACGGGTTAGACAAACTTCTGGCGGAGAGGGAAGAAAAAGAATAATAAGAACAAGTTATAACCGCAAAGCGAAACACAAAATTCCAAAGCGAACTCAAATGTCGGATTTCAGGGCAATAGGAGACTCCCTCTTCAACATTTGGGCAGGGGTTCCCCTTATAACTAAATTTATACTTATTGCTGAAATCAGAACATACCTTGCAGCAAAAATCAAGTTTTTCTATCAAATCATAGGTTTTTGGCTTAGCTTCCGTGGCAACCAAATGCTGCATTATCCATTGCAACCAATTTTATACCTTGTTTAAAAAAAATCGGACATGGGTTTGCCTTCTTACCTAAGTTATACATATAGAAGTAATAAAAATACGAAAACGCGTCCATTATCCATTAAAACCAATTCATACCTCGTTTCAAAAACAATTTGGGCAGGAGTTCTCTTTATTGCCTAAGTAATACATATTTGGGCATTGGTTTCGCTTATAATCTAGATATACATATTGCTGCAATTAAAACATAAAGATCAACAACTAAAAATTCGATTTTCTCAAAATTTCTATTTTTTGTTATAGTTTATAGTTTTTTTTATAGCAACAAAAAAACTCTACTATCCATTACAGCCTGTACTAGCCAATTTCAGATCTCCATTAAAAGAAAATTTTATTTGGACTGGGGTTTCCTCTTATAATGTAAGTAATACATCTTGCTCTAATCAAAATCTAATTATCAACAAAAACTACTGTTTTCTCAAAATTTCTGTTTTTTTTTTGGTATGGTTTCCATGGAAACTGTAGTTATTTTGAAATTTCAAATGCTGTGGAACAATTTTTTTAAATGACACTCACCTCTCTAATGAATTTTTATGGATCCTAACAGTTTTTGAGATACAGTGAACCAAGAGGCTCTCAAGAGCCTGTATCGCTCACCTGGGCCATGGCTGACACAATATGTAGAAATAATGCCAACGTTTAAGGGTCTCATTTTCAAGTTTGTTGATAGACTTTGATGTTATTCGATTCAAAATTAAATTATGTTCCTCATTAGTAGCTATTTTTGATGGGGCGTAAACCGACTGTCACCTTTCTTGAAGAAGACCATCTAAGGATCATTGTGCCTCACTTTGGTTCTAATTGGCTTAGTATTTTCAGAGGAGATCCCATGGGGTCCTAGGTTAACAATGTTCCCCACTGACTGCCATGCTATGCGGATATGCCGGACACATTTTATGAAGGGGACCAAGTAATGACCATTATGATCAAGTATGATTCCAATTAGCCATGTACTTTCAGAGGAGAAGATCTTTAAATATGTTTCCTAATAGGGTCCCCACTGGCGGCCATCTTGGGTATATTGTGGACTTGCCCAACACATTTTTTAAAGGGATAACTAAGGACCATTATGACTAAGTTTGGTTCCAATTGGTCCAGTATTTTCAGAGAAGATTTTTGCAGTATTGGTCAATTTTCAACAAAGTTACCGCTAGCGGCCATTGGGTGAAGTGCATACTTGCCTGAAACAATTTTTAAACGGTACCACCCAAGGACTATTGTGACCAAGTTTGGTTCCAATTGCCAAAGTGGTTTCAGACAAGAAGATCTTTGAATGCTTTCCCATAGGGTCCAATGTTGAAACCGCGTTCCCCGCTGGCGGCCATCTTGGATATGATACGAACTTGCCCGATATGTTTTTTAAAAGGGGCCACCTAGGGACCATTTTGACAAAGTTTGATTTCAATTGGCCCAGTAGTTTCAGAGGGGAATATATAGAGTCCATTTTTCGACCAAGATCCCACTGGTGGCCAACTTGGATGGGGTTTTGACTTGCCGGACACATTTTTTTAAAGGGGATCACCTTAGGACTATTGTGATCAAGTTTGGTTCCAATTGGTTCAGCGGTTTCAAAGATGTTTGATTGAAAAATTTGCGACGAACCAACCGTGGACACAGTGATCACAAAAACTCACAATGGCAGAGCCAGGTCATCAAAGAAGTCAATGCATGCTATAAGCCTAATTGCTCTTTAATAATTTAACAGGACATGATATACACATGTGAAATAAGTTTTGGAAAAAAAATTGTAAAAATTTGTACAAAAACACTTTTTTTGCTCTTGATTATGTAACAATTTCTTATTTTTGATAAAGTGATTGCATTGAAATTCTTTTAAACTTAAAAGAGAAAAGTAAACCAAAGAAGATTTGAAAACAGAATTCAAAGGGAAATAACCCATTACCAAATATGGCATTGCAAAAAATGGGGTGAAAAACAGTCAATAACTTCTACATATGCATTTGGATTTTCTTCGAAATTTCAGAGTATGTAATTTTTGATATGCTGAACATTTTTGCAATAAACACTTGACCTCTTTCTGTAACATTTTTTGAAATAAATAATAAAAAATGCATTAATTTTGAAAATTTTACGGAAAAGGGGCAGTAACTCTGAGACGGGTTTTCCGATGCTCTTCAAAATTGCAGGGCAGATCTCGGCATTCTGAACAATTTCACCACGTGTCAGTTCTTTGATATCTGCAACTGTTTTTGAGTTACATGCCGAAAACTGCAATTTTCCCTTATGTTCTATTTAGTAACAGCGACCATGTTGTTTGGTTCTCTGACTAACCGAACATATTTATTAAACTACATACCCTGGTCATGACCTAGGCGAAGTTTGGGTAAAATTGACCTCGTGCTTTCAGAGAAGATTTTTGAATAAGTTTACGACGCACCGACGGACGTTAAGTGATGGCAAAAGCTCACCCTGGATAGCCAGGTGAGCTAAAAAGTGGCGAAAAACATTCAATTTTTTCCGTAGGGTTCACATTGACGACCCACCCCTTTTTGAGTCCCCGAATGTACCTTAATGGACCCCCTTTGAAATGTTTTTGATGACAGCTCATTTACATATATGAGCCAGATTCCTGTCAAAGTTCTAGATCAAATGGTTTTTGATATCCGCTTCGGACAAGTTCATCCGGAGAAGAAAGAAGGATGGAAGAATGATAATAGGAAGCGCAACAAAAACAATAAGTTTCCCAACTTCGTTTGGTAGACATAATAAAAAAGGAAACACAGAAAAACAATAAGTCTCCCCAAACTTAAAAAAGAAACGGAGAAATAGGGAAAATAACAAAATTATCGAACAGAATGGTCAAGATCCGAAGTCCATGAGACAAATCAGGAGGAAACCACCGGCAAAATTGTCAACCACAATGGTCCTGACTTGGTACAGGCATTTCAAGTGAAAGGTTGGTCAAACCGGTTTGATTGCTAGCCAAACCTGTTTCCATTGCGGTAGTGTCCGGTAGCTACTCAACAGCAATTGCCATTGAAATGTCGTAGACAGTTAAAAGAAATGATCATCCCAGTATTAAGTAAAGAAAGAATCTTAAATCAGAGTTCGAACCGAAACATTAAATTTTTCCATCTATTAAAGAACTTTTTAATGATCGTATTTGACGGAATTTTTTGAAACCTTGATTAATAATGCCGTCACGGAGATAACTATGTCTAATGAGGAAGTCTGTGTAATTTGTCCTAGCTCTCGCATAACAAATCAGCTGTGAAAATACACTTCGTAAGCTGGGGAAGCTGGAATATTACTTTCCATATTAGGGAAATTTATAATTTTGAAACTTTTGTAAAAAAATTTTGTACTGAGATGACCATTTTCGTCAAATTCGAGATGTAAGTCCAAACAAATGTAGATCTGATGGTTTTTGTCGTCTCCTTTATCTATAGTTTTGGCGGATATATTAATCCATAAAAAACAATATAATGCCCCCCTTTAAACTTGATATATTTCGGCGGTATCTTCCAAATGTTAGCCATTTTGATTTTTTTTCCAATTCCATCTTGTTTTTTGCAATTTTTGTTGAAATCCGATAAAGTTGAAATTTTTTTACGTATTTTAGCGGCCATCTTAGAAATGGCGGCAATTTTGAAATGTTTTTTCACACATTTCTACCTCTTATTTTACTTAACGCTTATACAAAATATTATCAATTTATGTAAATCATTTGCAGAGATATTGGATAAAGTCTTTTTAAGTATTTATCTGAAATTGGCAGCCAGTATGAATTTTCCTTTGAACAATTCCTTCTCATATCTTATTGAACGTTTTCACAAAATATGATAAATTTCTGAAAAGCAGTTCCTGGAATATTGAATCATCAAGGTTTAAATTTTCAACGTAATATTATAGCCAGTTTAATTTTTTTTTCATTCACATCTCCTTAAGGTGATCCAACTTTGTACCAAATATGAAAGAATTTTGTCTAGGCATCTCTGAGAAAAGACATTGGAAGAAAGAAAGAATAATAATACATTGTATTTGTGTAATAACAAAGAAACAGACCGTCTTTACTATCTTAGGCGACAAAATAATAAATACGAAACAGACAAAAAACAATATTTCGTCCCGACTACGTTTCGGGCAACATAATTACAAAAAAATAAGAGACATTGAAAAAGCAAAACAAAAAAAAAAATACAAACAAAAAAACAAGCAAAAAAAAAAACACACAAACAAGCAAACAAACGAAAAAAAAAATTAAAAAAAAACAACGCAAAAAAACAAAAACAAAGACACGAGACATCCACACAGAAAAAAGGACGAAAACAAAAGAGCACTAATAGTACAAACTTCCACACAAACCGAGAGCAACATCAGGTACTCATTATATCCTGTTCAGTATACGGCACCCTTCTCACTGTCAATGAGTGAATCTAGGGTAAAGTCAACTGGTAATGAAAGATCCTTGAAGGCGAGACATCTAGCTATTAATGTCCATGTTCATTGGTGCCACTGATTTTTGAATGCTTATATATAATCAGCACAAACAAAACTGAAATAGGAAGATCTAAAGGCAAACATAACTACAGAACATAACTTCAAGCGATGGAATTATCAATAAACTTTATAAATTCCTATCTTCAGAGATCAAAGATATTCCATTAAAGAAACTCCAAGATTGATGAACTTAGGTTTTTTTTTGTTTTTTTTTTTTTGCATTTCGTTATTACGGTTTATGATTTACTCGGTGGTTACCGGCATTAAGTACGTTTATAGATGTACCTGTTTGTTGTGTCCCTTGGTCAAAGTTTGCCAGCAATAACGGCTTTCCTGGATTTTTATTACATGGATCCCGACCACTGGATAGACAACAATAAGTACAGACGCCGGATGTCCGACATTCTCTACTATTTCTTGTACCAACCCAGTAATCCCAATAACATAATTCTCTACTGGCACATCTGAATGAATATATTAGAAAGTATTAAAACAAAGTAACATAAAATGGATCTCAGTAGACTTTTAGGAGTTACATAGATTTAACAGATACTAGAAGGGACAGATGTCGATCTGTCTCTTTCTATAATAAGGTTTCAAAGTCTCGTCATATGACTCCTAGATATCACCAAAAACTTC
>MJUU01052270.1:33155-52271 GCA_002080025.1 Modiolus philippinarum
AATACGCTTTTTTATGAAATTTGAAATCAGATAAATACCAAATGCACATTTCTTCAAAATATTAGTAGATGTCAACTGTTACAGAAATGAACAACTACAAACTAGATTTGCATTGCAAGCAATAGCCGATGTCTCCCCAGACAACTAATTCGAGGATTCCATGTTATTTGCAGCTTCAAAATCTACCTAGAAATCAATTTTCGCTGAAATCGGACAATTTTTTACGTATTTAGGTCGCCATCTTGGAAACGGCGGCAATTTTAAAAATTTTTGTCGCATAAATTCCTTCATCTTACTGAACATTTATAACACGGCTTAACCAACATGGGGGGATATCAAGCGAGGACTAGTACATTGGCGGAAAATACTACTCTAAGACTAGATTGAAGAAAAATACACAAATCTGGATGTGAGTTATCGAAAGAGGCAGGAAAATTTGTTTGTTTACATATCTCATGTAATAAAAAATGAAGCGTACATTCTAAAGATAAATTAATCAGCTATCTGCTTCTTTTTTAAGAATTAAAATCGGCTGTATACTTTTCAAGAACATGCACGAACCAATAATCTACCCTACAAAAAATGAACATATTCTCGATTCGAGTAATTTTTGTAAAACCCTTTTATACATCTATTTACGAAATTACGTAATTTTTGTATGGTCCTACATGCGTATCAGGACTGGTATCAAATATTGTTGAAATTATTGACAATATAATAGAGTGCTTAGCGAGAAAAACGAGTACACGCATTACATGCATTATTTCTAAAGAAGCAGACAAATACTGCTCAAAGCACACATTGTAAAATACTGATTAATGTATAATAAAAGCTTTTTGGATAACAGAATTTACCATTTTTCTCAAAAGGTCAGATGAGAAAGCCTACACACATTCTAGAATCATGAGTTGTAGAAAAAAAAGTCAAAAGAAAGATCAAGTAAGATCAATATAATACATAATCATGGATCAAAATGAAGAAATAGGGTCTGTAAGTCTCGTCATGTGACACCGAGATTTCACGATAACATTGGAATTTGAAAACCTCTCCCGCAAAAACATGACGTTTTAGGTTTTTGACGGTAATCTTTTTTTAGAACGTCATATAGTATCGTGCAAAATGTAATTTCCGGGTACAAAAATTGTACCCGGAAGTTTCAAAATTCGACGAGACTTACAGACCCTATTATTTCAATCAAGTCGCAATATGTTTATGTGAAGTCGTTATATGAATACGATTGATTGGAAATGGATTTGGGGAGGGGGAACAAGCGGTGCATCCTTAAGTTGGTTGCTGGTGCTTAATGATGTGTTTTTCAAGGCACAGCTACTTCCAAATGTTTTGTTGCATTGATTGCATTGAAACGTTGCCATCTTCCTACAAAAATTGTTAATACATTTATAAATATGAATAAATAGGATAATGTTTTGCAAGCAATGATTATTCATTTGGGTGTCAGGTTTGATAGAATACAAACCTTAGTTTTCACCCTTAATCACTGTGTTCTGCTATTATAATACCTTAGACTCCATACCTCGCCTTTTTACGATAAACGAACAAGTGTTTTAATTAAATAAAACTTTAAGATATGTGACAAAAAATTCGTTCAAAAAAGTAGGAGCTAAAATACGATAAAATCAAAATAAAATGGATAAACAATGATGTAGAAGGGCTGGTGGTTTCCTCATCGTCTTTTCGGTCCCCAACCATAAATACGATGAGCAAATCACATACCCTAAATACTGCTACTAATAGCGTTTTCTATATTGACTATTATTTTCAGTATAATAAAACAACGCAACGCTACATTTTGTCATGTTCTAGTCCTCTGCGTATTTTATTGCATGTCCTGATAGTCGTATTGGAATACTTAAACTTTACATAATATTATTCAGCAATCTGGATCGAAAAACATTCTTCGCATAAATAAACATATACTTACCGAAATTATAACAAATAAAGATTTCAGTGCTACTAGCTGAAATCGACCGCTTTGTTGCGTACAATTAGACTGATCGGTTCGTTGATGATTTCAAAACAGAACGGTATGTTCGATAAGGTAAATTGAATTTACGATGGAGTAAGAGGGTTTATTTAGAATAGGCATACTTTTTTATATTTATTGCATTCATATTTAATTTTATTTTTTATATTAAAGTGTAAAATTACACGATAATCGTAGATATTTTGCATGTACAGTCCTCTTTTTTATTTATTTCCCTATGTTGGCTTGCCATGTGTTTATACCAAGCATGAACTTATTCCTCTATGCAGTCCCTGAGATAAAGAATTCCAATTTTTTTCCGTAAATTGGCGGCCATCTGAGGAATGGTGGCCATTTTTTAATTCTAAATGCATTGTGAATAATTTCAGATAGTTGTCTCACTTTGTGCAAATTTGAAATCATACAATTCAGCCATTTCAAAAGAATAAGAAAAAGTATAATAATCAGAAGAAACGTAGAATAACAAAATGTCAACCCGAGTATAAATAGTTAATATGCAAAATATAACGTTTGGTAAATTCTTTTTAACATTTCGCGTGGGCTTACTCTTTTCCATTTGTTACTGAAATTAATTAACACAACAAGACTTTAAAATACGCCAGTCTGTTGACAATTTAGCATTTCTTGCATATCGAATTCTAAAGAACATTTGAATAAAGATATTTCCTTATCAAAAGGGAAATCCTTATCCACAGTTAATTTGAGAATATGATAGCTATCCTACCTTCTTTCTTCAAACATGGGGGTATTCGTAATATCATAGTAAACCCTGTTTAAACAGAATTTTCCTTCAATCTCGGAGCATTCATGTTGGATGATTCTGTTGCTACCATTTGTAATCATACATCCGTGAGCTACCATAGATAAAATTGTGGCATTTTAATAATATATGAATTGTACCTGTTCTGTGCATTTTTGGGAGAATTTGACACAAACCATAATATTTTTTGCACAAAAGAAAGCTAAAAGACTATTAACAAATTATCAGAATTCTGAAAGATGGTAAAATGTAAAATATTATTCAACTCGCCAGAATATGAATTTGCAACTTCATAGCAATCGCACATTCGCCATTGAATTTCTGAGGGAACGAAAATACCAAAGGCTGAACACATCTCAGACTTAGCTATTTCTGAGACAGTGTATTGTTTTCTGGGTTGATTTAATTTCGAGTCATAAATGTATGCTATCACATTGTTTAATAAGTTATAGGTATTATGACTTATGTAGATAGTAAAGAGAACCAACATATGCATCACCTAATATGAAATGAGCAAAATTCTGTAAACTGTGTAAATTGTTTATATACAGCGATGGAAACGTTCAACATTCCCAAAATAGCGCTCATCGTGTGAATCATGTGCGTTCATCGTGTAGACCGTTTGCGTTCATCGTGTAAATCGTGTGCGCTCATCGTGTATCTAGTAACGTTCATTGCGTGTATCGTGTAACGTGCGTTTACTCGTTTCATTTAAATTCTGCATTTTATAGATATGTTTGCCAATCCGGTTTTTCTATTTCTATATCTTTTAAACTCGAAACATACCTTTTTTTCAACCGCCGATTTTACAAGCAAGAAAATAAAAACATTATCAGATTAAGTATCACTGGGCAGGCGATTTTTTTGTCACAAAAACATTTATTGTTTAGGAATGCAAACCTTTATTTAATCAACTTAAAACATTAAATTTTAACAACGCAGCCCGCGGGGTTACTCTCATATATTTTGTACGGGGACGTGCGGCTGGGGGTCCAAAAATTGTACCCGAATTAATACTAGATTATGATCGAAATCCATACCCGAATAAATACTGCCCTTATATGACACCCATTAAAATACTAATGTAAAATGTAAATTTATTGTATGATTAGAAAAAAAGGGGCAAATTCTAAAATATTGTACATAAAATTTGTCAATTCATAATAAAAGTGATATTTTCTCATGAATCTTCTCACAATATTTATATACAAAACTGAAAAAAAACAAGCCAAATTTATACCAGATTTATTGAAAACAGACCCAAATAAATATGAAAAGGGGAAAATGAGCATCAAATAAATATACTAGAATTTGTAAAATAAGCACCCAAATATGCCGTACGTCCCCGATTACCAATATATAGGAAGTTACCCCCGGGCAACGCAGGCTGTAGAAGTCTGATCAGTTGAATCTTATTATATCTATGGTTAATAATGATTCTAAGAATTGCCCTTTTCTGGATCTAACTATCATCGTTGACTCTGGTAAAATAAAAACTAAAAATTACGATAAAAGGGATGATTTTGATTTCAGTATTACTAATTTTCCTTTTCTTGACGGCGACGTTCCTCTAGCCCATCCTACGGAGTATATATTTCTCAACTGGTACGATTCGCACGCGTTTGTTCTACTCTTGACGACTTCAATGAACGTAACCTTACTATTACTTCAAAACTTTTGCAGCAAGGTTACAGATTTCATAAATTGTTAAATACATTTAAAAAGTTTTATCGAAGATATGAACATCTGACTTCAAAAATAATGTCACTCGCAAACAGCTTATTTCTAAGGGCATTTCCCATCCTCGATTTTACGGAAATGTTGTTAAAAAATGCCAGAAACGGATTAAAAATCCAGAAAAACTGGGACGTAACTTACATTCTTTACGCAATAGGGGATATCGACAGGATATTCTGCACGTGTCCGTTAAATTAGCTTTGGGATCCAGTGACCTGAGGATTTTACACACATACTGGCCTCTTACTGATACTGCCGATGTCTACTGAAATACATGACGATTCTTTACCAAACCCATTGGGAGTTTTGAATTTGATTTTCCTTCCGTAGTGCGACAGTGTTTTACCAGCGGACTAGGCTCCTTGAGCCAGCCAGCAGTTTAGCGGCGAGCACTCTTTGACCCATCTTTCAAAATTACGTTTTGTCCCCCCACTTTTCCTTTCTAGATTGTGGTCATGGAGTTAGTAGTCTACCTGTATGGGTTTTATTCGTATGTTTATTCTACGATAGGGAAACGGGACAGAGAAAGGGGAGGTTTGGGTACCCATAAACCGGTTTAACCCTACCGCTGGCTTTTGCTAGTGCCGGTACCAAGTCCGGCTGTCCCGAGTTCCTATCGTTGTTTATGTTTGTCTTTTGTATTCTTATTGTGGTTTTTTTTCTTATGCAATTCCTATTTACTTTCTGGCATGTGGCTATGTTTTTCGGCCATTGTAGGTGTTTCCTGTTATCTTTTTTATTCCATTTTAAATCATAGAATTTTTTAGTATTGCGGACAAAATAGAGAAAATTGCAATTCTTTAATATTTATCGGTAAATTATATAAAATTTTAGTATTGCAAACACCGGTATAATAATATTAAATAGAGAAAAAGTGCCCTTTCGTATATATTTATGGTTAAATTATATGAAGTTTTAGTATTGCGGACACTGGTATGATATAAAATAGAGAAAAAGTGCCCTTTCTGTAATAATTATGGTTAAATTATATGAGGTTTTAGTATTGCGGACACCGGTATAATATAAAATAGAGAAAAAGTGCCCTTTCCTTTATATTTATGGTTAAATCATAGGAAGTTTTAGAAGTCCAGAAGAATTGCAAGATACCCTTTCAAAATTTGAATTGTACTGTAACAGATGGAAGCTGGTTGTCAATCCTCAAAAATCGAAAGTCATTGTTTTCAGTAAACGAAAATTTAGGAAGACATTTGATTTTAAAATTTTTGGTAACACTCTTGAAGTTGTTAGAGAGTGTGTTTATTTAGGACTAAATTTCAAATTTAATGGCAATTTCGCATCGGCAAGGAAAAATCTGATACAACAGTCCCAGAAATCTCTCTATGGTCTGTTTCGTAGAATTAGAAATTTAAATCTTCCAGTGGATTTACAGTGGAATCTTTTTGATTCTTTGGTAGCACCAATTTTCATGTATTCCTCAGAAATGTGGGGTTTCGAAAATACTACGGAAATAGAAAGGGTTCATTTACAATTTAAAAAAAAAAGTCCTCGGGATACGTAAGAGCACGCCTAACTATATGGTTTACGGGGAGAGCGGGAGATATCCATTACAAATACAAATTCAGATTAGAATGCTTAATTTTTTGGAATGAATTATTACAAAGTCCAAAAAAACTCTCTGGGCTATTTTATAGATTGTTATTCAAGCTGCATGGTTCTGAAAACTTAAATGAATTGAATACATTAAATCAATTTTTATTGAGACTGGTTTGGTTTAGATTTGGTATGGACAATGTATATTGAACAATTTTGATATCAAATATTTCATAAAACAAAAATTATTAGATAATTTCTTTCAAAGCTGGTATCAAAGTATGGAACAATCCAGTAGAGGACAATTTTATTTGCGAATCAAACCAGAATTTGGACTAGAAAAATACTTATTACGACTTTCTCCAAGAAATCGGAAGACTCTGTGAAAATTACGTTGCTCTAATGTCAAATTTCCAGTTGAAACGGGTAGGTGGGCGGGATTATCTCTTCAAGACAGAACTTGTCATTTATGTGATATTGACGAACCAGGAGATAAATTTCATTATTTTTTTAGATGTAACAATAGAATTGTGGAAAAATTACGACACATATTTATTGCAGATTATTATCAAAGATATCCAACAATTTATAAAATGACTGGTCTATTAACAATATGTAATGAAAACGTTTTAAATGGATTATGTATTTTTGTATATGTAAGAAAATATACTTTAGACTTATTTAATATTGACCCATTCTCAATTACTAATATCATTTTCGTAATTTGCTGTTATGTACAATTTGTATTATTAAGAATTGCTTATATATATACTGATTATGTCATATAACATGTTTATGTCTTATTATCTCTGTACTTATAACAACTCAAGTATTTATACGCACCAATTTGTAAATCATGTATATTGTCTCATATGTTTTGATATGTTTTTGTGGGTGCTGTCCAGCTGCGGGTAGTGTGAGGATACACACATGGCTTGAATCCAGTGCCATATGTGCTGCCATGAATCAGCACGCTGCACGGAAAGATGGACATCATCTACTAAAACGGAGTGTATATGTTTTTTTTGTCCACGTTATAATAACTAATCCATAATTGACAATTTCTACAATGAAATGAAAAAGAACTATGTATTTTTCATGTATATATACATGTATGTTGCGTCTTGCTTTAAAAAGTTATATATCAAAATGTCTGTCATCTCCTTATAGTTATTGTAAATTTCCTCTTGTAACACTGTCATGTGTCATGAGTGAACGCAAATAAAGTATTTGTTGTTGTAAAAAAAGAATTGCGGACACCAGTATAATATAAAATGGAGAAAGAGTGCCCTTTCTTTTATATTTATGGTTAAATCATAGGAAGTTTAAGTATTACGGATACCGGTATAATATAAAATAGAGAAAAAGTGCCCTTTGTAATTTTATTTATGGTTAAATGATATGAACTTTTAGTATTACGGACACTGGTATAATAGAAAAAAAGAGAAAAAAGTGCCCTTTGTACTATATTTATGGTTATATTATATGAAGTTTCAGTATTGCGGACATCAGTATAATATATAAAAGAGAAAGAGTGCCCTTTCTTTTATTTATGGTTAAATCATAGGAAGTTTTAGTATTGCGGACACAGGTATAATATAAAATAGGGAAAAGTCCCCTTTCTTTTATATGTATGGTTAAATCATAGGAAGTTTTAGTATTCTGGGCACCGCTATAATATAAAATAGAGAAAAAGTGCCATTTCTTTTATATTTATGGTTAAATTATATAAAGTATTAGTATTGCGGACACTGGTATAATATAAAATAGAGAAAATTCCCTTTGTACTATATTTATGGTTAAATTGTATGAAGTTTTAGTATTGCGGACACCATTATAATATAAAATAGAGAAAGAGTGCCCTTTCTTTTATATTTATGGTTAAATCATAGGAAGTTTTAGTATTGCGGACACCAGTATAATACGAAATAGAGAAAACGTGCCCTTCGTTTTATATTTATAATTAAATTATATGAAGTTTTATAATTGCGGACACCGGTATAATATTAAATAGAGAAAATGTGCCCTTTCTTCTTTATCTATGGTTAGATTATAGGAAGTTTTAGTATTGTGGACACCGGTATTTTATAAAATAGAGAAAAGTGCCCTTTCTTTTCTATTTATGGTTAAATTATATGATATTTTATTTGTTGAAACCGGTATAAAATAAGATAGAGAAAATGTGCCCTTTTTTATATATTTATGGTTAAGTTATAGAAAGTTTCAGTAATGTCTAAATGTAATTTAAAAGTAATTTATTTTCTTAGGTAGTTGTGGCTGATTTTGCAGCATCTTTCATTACTATATATCAGGACTTTTTTTTTTACTTTTTTTTTAACTTTTATTATTTTTTTATCTTATTTATTAATTTCTTTTTCTTAATTCTTGTTTTTTTGCTGACGAAAGTACACAAATTTATAATTTTTTGCCGACCCTATCCTGATATTGTTACGGAAAAAGTGGAGACAATTCCCGAGAGAAAGTTTGTAACACTGATGTCATAAATGCTGTTTCATATGGAAAACCGACTATTTTCTTTCGTCAAAATTAACAATTGTTTTATCTATATGTATCACATTGTAAATTATCATTTTATTTATACTGTCACAGTGTGAAATTTAATATTGCACGCTTCGAATTCGTTTCATGAAAAAGTATAAGATTATTTCACCGACACGTTGCACGTTACACGGTACACGGTACACGATACACGATTGAGAACTTTCTGTATCATTCATCGTACGAATCGTGTGCGCTCATCGTGTGAATCGTGTGCGTTCATCGTGTGCGTGTGGTAGGGAACGATGACCGTTTCCATAGCTGTACATGCATTTTGTCATTATTTTTATTGGAAAATTCAGCAGTATATCATCACAGCCTATCATGGTCTTATCCTATTTTGATTAAAGCATTCTTACTTCCATCCCTCTTCTATCATTTACTACCTATTTCCAATTTACTAAATCCGTTTTCTATCACAGTTTTTTTTCTGTTTTTCTCAGCATTTTTTTTCTCAACACAGAAAATTTAATATTGATTCTATTTGCAGAATTATATATATATTTTTTTAATTTCTTGTAAATGTGTTCATTTTTTTATTTAAACGTTGAAAGTTTCCTGTACATGGAATAGAATAACTCACTGTGATTTCACAATTCCCACGTTTTTGCCTTTGCCTCATCCTTAAAAACTTTGAAAAGACGACTGAATGTAAATTTGTGTTCCTTTATTTCAATACTTTCCTACCTTGAGTTTCCATTGGTGTTGTGGTCTGGTGCTCTATGAAAAATCAAAAAGCTTCTTAAAACATAACATTCAAATTTTCCAGGATTAAGTCTTACGACTAACGTGAAACTGTTACAATTAACAAACTACCGAAGATTTTGTCATTAGTTTAAGCAATGAAATAATCGAAGATGAATCATAGTCCAACATATCATTGAATAGGAGTATAAAGCTCTAAATTCCCACAACAAAAAGTTTTTTTTACGTTTGCACAATTGCTATGGCACATAAATAGTCAACTATTTTCCAAATTTTGTTTATAAGTATAAAAAACACGTAATCTTGACAAACTGTTCCACATTTACACGAAATGCTTCAATATGTGATAAAAAATCACTCTTATCAAAAAAATGCAAGAAGTCTATGAATTTTCAATAAAAATATAATTGAAGAATGAAAAATGAGCAAGTCTTGTCATACATGTGTTATTGTTGTTACGTCACAATTCATACGAAGCCAAGTCCTGTCATACATGATTAACCGTTGTGACGTCACAATTCATACGAAGCCACATCCGTAAAAATGTTAAAAAGATGACGGGAAGTAACTCTGTGCTTTATAATTTCATAAGTTTCGTACCTGTAATTACATTTGGCGTCATAGTGGTCTGGTGCGCTGCAAAATTTGAAAAAAAAATCTTCAAAGACAGCTTAAAATTCATCATTTCCTTCCTCAGTATAAAAAAATGAAAGGTTTTAAAAAAATATCGAAGAAATTTCAATTTCCACAGATCATTTACACGGCTCTACAGCTGGGTTTTATGAAATAATGTTCCAATATAACATTTATGTAAAAACCATCACAAAAATAATATAGCGGAATTTATTTTTTTAAAGATCACGTTTGTAAACGTTAAAAAACGCATGATGCATGTTAAGTAAAATATTAAGAATGCAAATAATCATTTTTGATTCGGTGCTGACCCGAAAGCCGATTATTTTTTAAATCTTACAATATCTAAAATTTTGTAAATTTTATTGAAAACTAAGGAGTATCTCCCTCATGCAAAGCTCTGTCCTTAGCTGGTTTTGGCTTTACATTTAGATTACTTTGGTTATTTGTTCTCTATCAGTTTTTAAACATTTTTGAGTTAATGGTCTTCCAAACGTTTAGATTTTATCTGCACTGATGAGACATAATTTGTCGAAATGCGCATATGCAGAAAGTAAATTCACAGTAACTTCGGTATTTAGTTATTTTGAACCTTGGATTATATGAAAATAAAATCTACAGAAAATTTGAGGATTAATCTGCGGTTCCAATTAAAATGGTGTCCTGCTTATGCATGTTATGGTCGTCATCGATTTTGTTGAGGTCCGGTTCCCTATTAAATTCTACAAAAACATGATATTTCCTGTTATTGTACTTTAAATTATGAAATTAGATAAAACATGTTGGTTTTATAAGCCACGAAAAGAAAGTGTACCCATCTTTCAAATTTCATAATCATCAAAAACATCAACATAAAGGAAAATCGGTAGCGCAATTAAAAAAGTGTTTGATAATTATTTTGCAGAAAACAATTTCGGTATCGTCAAAATTGACAAGAATTTTTTTTTAATAAATTTTCTGTTTCAATTCTAAAAAAACTTAATGCGACAATTGCATGAACATGCTTGATTTGAGAATGATTTTCGAATCTAATTCTGAGACCTGAGGGCAGAAAAAGTAGGATATTATGTTAAATGTATCCTTAAAATATAAAAATCAAAATATGAGATGTGAGCATAGCTCATTGTTGAAGGCCTCATAGTGACTTCAAGATGAAGAACGAAAATAAAGGCATTGTTCAATTGCTTGGTTTTATCATGTTATTGTAGAGTCTTTGTCTCATGTGCATTTACTCCATATCCTTTTACTGTTTTACTGTTTATATGAAATCATCATCCCTTACGAATAAAAAAAACTCAAGGATAAAAATACCAAAACGTTTTATTACTCTCAGAAATATTTCAGTAGTATGGTATCTTTTCTTATTTATCTATTAATATAGCAGTAAGCCGATGCAGACGAATAATGAAACGTTTCCTTGGAATTAGATGTATTGTTTACATTGAATCTTAAATAGATTGAGTTTTTCCAATTTTTTGGTCAATATAAATTGGATGCGTAAATATATTTATTCATATCATGTTCATTGTACACAAAACGTCCTAATAATCTTGAGAAATAACAAAAAATAGCAGACCGATCATTTTCTCCCAAGAACTTTTTTTGTACTTACAATATCCAGACAGAATGACGTCAAAATCGATCAAACGCATATTGTCGTATCGAAATTTTATAGAAATTAATTGTTTCCACTAAATTCTCACAGGACAGGTAGAACTCCTGAACAGGGTCTGTTAGTCTCATTACTATTTTCATGACCTATTTACATAATAAATACGATGACCTGGAAGTTGCATTTTGTACAGATATAAATGACCTATATGCAAAGAACGTTTTCGAATGACAAGTGTTATCGTGAATTATCGGTGTCACCTGACGAAACTTTCACTCACTATTTATGTCAATGTGTATAATAAGGTTTGTACAAAATGAATCTTTTCTGTTTATCATATGCACAAAAAGTAAAAAAATAACACCTCAGATAAGTTTTCTGATCTATTTGCTATCACAGATCAAACGGTCGACCCGAAACTTTATTTTAAATCTTTTTTTATTTATCTGAAGATATTTGTATATATAATTTATTTGCCTCCCTGAAGTTTTCACGGCCAAATTAATATCATCCCATTTACTTCCCTTGCATGAAAAATATTCTAGTGAGGTAGACGTCAAAATGAAACCGCACTTACCATTTAGAGATGCTGAAAAATAACATCTTTATTATTTATTAATGAAAAAGTAAATTATAAAAGGCTAAAATTTAAAAATTACATGTACTCTATAAAAGATGTCATTTTGAATCACATTTTTATTCCATTAAGCTAGAACATATCCAAAATTAAACGTTAAAAATGTAAGATTTGAGAACCGTTTATTATTAAAGAATAATCTTGCTGAATGGGAAATATAACACACGTATCTTATTTATATTTAATGAACTAGAAGTAACATGCGCTTGCACGGGTCAGTAAAAAGCGAAGTGCAAAATATTTAGGCCATGTTTGTAACAAAAAAATTCTAACCATGTGAATTGATGCCTATGACTACACTGTAGAACATTTGAGTGAAAACTTATTATTGGAACATCACATAACCACGTATCTTATTTACATTTAATGAACTAGAAGTAACATGCGCTTGCACGGGTCGGTAAAAAGCGAAGTGCAAAATATTTAGGCCATGTTTGTAACAAAAAAATTCTAACCATGTGAATTGATGCCTATGACTACACTGTAGAACATTTGAGTGAAAACTAATTATTGGAACATCACATAACCACGTATCTTATTTACATTTAATGAATTAGAAGTAACATGCGCTTGCGCGGGTCGGTAAAAAGCGAAGTGCAAAATATTTAGGCCATGTTTGTAACAAAAAAAATCTAACCATGTGAATTGATGCGTATGACTACACTGTAGAACATTTGACTGAAAACTTATTATTGGAACATCACATAACCATCATGACCATGCTACTCCCAATCTCTCTCTTCCATGTAAACATGTGACCAGTTTTAGTAACTTGAGTTTTGTTTTCCATATGTTTGAGTACTTTCCTTTAGTTACATTTGACAATGTGTTATTATTATTATTCGTAATATTTGTTTGTTTGTTTCGTCGTTTTTTTAAGGTTTCCGTTCCGTTTTTTGTTTTTTAATTTCTTTTGGTTTTGCTTTGGTTTGTTTCCTTTAAAAGTTTCTTATGTATAAAGTTAGGGGAAGAGGGTTCATAATTAAAACCTTGAATCATTGTGCATGTCTGTGATTAACTCTATTTGCCTATCGTGACCACTGTGATTTGCAAAATAATTGTGTACATTAACTTGAAAGAATGTTAACACATTCCGAACATTTATGTTCCAAAATGTGTTGGCAATAAATTTGAAAAATATTTAGGGGACAACCATATGATTTTGATTGGGAGTTGCTGAAAGATTTTGGAAATTAATAATTGAATCCTCATTTTTATACAAATAAAAAAATATTCTTAACCACATCAAGGACGTATATTTAAAATTCACATCCTTGGGCACATAAAAAAGGAAAGCTGAATTGAATGAAAACAATTGCATTGTAAACCTGGGACTAATATATTAATCTCAATGTAAACTGAAAATAGATTAAAAAAAAATTCAATGAAAAAAATAATGCAATCGACATAAGATTTGAAAAAAATCTTCCAAACCCCTCCCCCCAATCCCCTCAAAATGAAATGCTTGTCACCTTATTCTTTTTTTTTCTTAGGGGGGGGGGTTGGAAGTCAGTTGATTGTGTTGACACATTAAATGGTTGGGGTATTCCTAATCCCTACTTGGATTCGTCGGTGATAGCTGTTTTTCTGGGGGCAGCCATATTAGAAAACAGCTCCGACTGGCGAATACCAGAAGGGATCAGGGTAAGCCGTTGGTAGTTCAACACGTTCAACTTCAATTTAATTTTGGATAGTTATGCACCTGAGTTAAATGTGTAAAAGTGGTATAATTAAGCAAAATAATAAATTTACAATACACATTGAACTGTCTATTTAGTTTCTATCTAATTCTTTCAGTTTCACTATTGTTTTACTTTGACTTACTAAGCATGCGCGAAACCATTAAGACTCGGAACGATAACGGTCTCGGAAATTAGGATATTTTCACCAAAAAATGCCGTTTCTGAGAGGGAAAAAGATTATTTTGAAGACAAACTTAGGAAGAACAGAATACTACATTCTTTTGTCATATAACAAAGAGTTATTACTTTGTATGGTTTCAGAGGAGATGCGGCTCTCTTCCTTAGTATTATAGATATCAATGAAATCTGATTGTTCACTGAGAAAAAAGTCCGATACAATGTTTACTTTGAAAAAACTGTCATCTTGTTCACGATATTTTTTCTTCTTCTTCTTTTTTGCGACAATGATAGAATTTTGATTAAGAGATTTGACTTTGAGAAAAAAAAAATGCAACTGATAATTATCGAGGTGGAACTTTTTTGGGGCATTTAGAATGGCCGATTCTATATATATCGAGAAATATTGAAAAATCTGTTATTTCTTTTAAAGGGACCAAAAGGTTTTATAATATGTATTATTAAATAGTTATGTAAAATATGATTAAAATTGGCTATGCAATACAAAATGTTTAGAGCAAATATAGATAGGTTTACTGGATAAAAACAGCCAAGCAGGCCCAACATGGATTTACTGGCTCAATATGGATTTACTGGCCCAATATGGGTTTACTGGGCAAATACATCCAGGCCCAGTACGGACTTCCGGTTCATTAAATCAACAAAATGGCGGCAATATCATGAACAGAACATAATTTCATGTGAATAATCTGCTAGACTGTAACCCGAATAATCCAGTCGTTATATTCCACTCACTACGATCGCTCCTCGTAGAAGAAGAGAATCGGATACGGAGAGGGCTTGAATTATTCGAGTTAGCTAGACTGCTACAATGTAAATCAATCGTACATTTTTTATTACGATTTATTTTAAAACGGAAATTCAGTTTCATTTTCCGGATCCGATCCCGTATTTCTACATTTAACAAGACGCTCGATTCATTGTCCTGGACGTCCTGCACAGTACCGTACAACAATCGAGTGACTGAGAACAGTGGTCTGGATATGTTCCGTCTGTACCGACTTAAGAGGTCGTGTAGTGTTCACAGTCCGCCATTGAAGATGGGGTCAAACGTAACGAATGTAGGAAAATAAATGTATATTTAATGAATTTGTAACATGACAATAAATTATTTCCATAAGGTAATAAAGAAAATACTTAATCACAGCTGAAGCGAACTTAGAAATCATTTTAGAGCTATTGATTTGTTCATTGAAAGATGCATGCATTTATCAAAAGACTTGTTCAACGAAAATCTTGTCAAATATTAATTACTAAAAAAATTAAGAACTCAGTCAATCAATTACGTTGGAAAATTCATTTTACATGCAAAATATGTAGCCAGATTATCATGACCACTTTCATATTATTGGAACATTTTAAGAAATGTTTTCTACTTAAATAGTTAATTTTTGACAAGTGTTAAACCCCGGGTGTTAAACCTACAATCAGAGACATATAATTACAGAGATTGGCAACTCTAATATCACCCCATATTAATCACAACAAACATGGTACGGCCACATCAGAACTTCTTAAACTACTTTTAATTTAGTCGACATATTTTTAAACCGAAAAGGGAATTGTTTTCCTTAATCATTTTATAGTATAGTTTAGAAAATTTGAATCAAAAATATTCATCAACTAAAAAGATATTGGCAAATAAAGCGGAGCCTTCGTGTGGAAATCTGACGACGAACATCGTGGTGTGCCTTGTTTACTTTTGAAACTCCTCTTTCATTTCCCTGATCACAACTTCATAGTTATGAAAACTGTAAAGTATTTTACTTTGTTGGTGGAGTTTAGATAGTTTTTTATGATATTTTCATATATTGTCGAGATATCTGTGATTTATTTTGTGAAGTGGTAGTTTTATCGAAGTCACGATGGCGGCGCGATTTCACGAGAATTCGTTATGTTGCCAATCTCTTTAATTATAGGTCTCTGCTACAATACATAACATTTTACTACACCTACGAGTTCTGTTGCACAATCATTGTTTTTTTTTTATTATCAACAAATTCGTTGCGAAAGTAGCTATAACACAATCGACGTCCATTTGGATATATAAGAACATCCTGTTCCAAGACATTCGATTTGCTTGTCGATAACATTGTGATCGGAACATTCGGCACAGAGAATCGAGTGCCCCTAAGGACATCAATGGCAACGCTGGTTTGTTGACATTCTGAAAAATACTTTGATAGTTCAGTGATTTTTAATATGAAACATCATAGTATCCAAACATGTCAACAATCAGATTTCAACACAAAATGCTACGAAGATCAGAAAAGTAAATCTTTTTCAGGTAACTACCACTCGCTGAATTGAACTTGAGTCATTTGCGCGGCTGACGGTCACCTCAAATGTTTATCCATGTCATCATATATAAAAACCGCAGTCACAAGTCAAATTTACAATGTTGAGGACTGTTCCTCATAACAGAATTACATGAAAATAAACTAGAGAATTAAGGAAAAGTAAACATAAAAATTGACTGACAAGTCCTTCGCCCATTGTGTTGCCATTGAATCGATAGTATATATTTTTACATAACTATTTAATAAAGGCGTCATAGAATGCTATTCGTCACATTGGCCCTGTATTATGTCCTCGGACAGTCGTATTGGGCCTCGGACAACCATATTGGGCCTCGGTGTTGCCTCGGGCTGTCCTCGGCCCAATACAACCGTCCTTGGACATAGTACAGGACCAATATGGAAAATCCCATTCTATAACCCTATATTATTACATATTTAAGTAATTTCATTATTTCAAAACATGTCACCTGATATTCCATTAACCTTGATATTGTTTGATTAAAAAACGATATTGACCGCTGACATCGCTGCATCATGAAGTAAAGGAATGCCGTGTTATACGTATGTTCAGGACACCAAAGATTTCAAAGATCATCAAAATGGCGTTGGGATAACAGCGTACGTCTGTTTTCCTCTGTTGACATAAGAAGCATTTTGAAAAAAGACTACTATTTACAAAATACTTAGAAGGTGATCGAAAATAAGAACGTGGATTCACAATCGGGGTATTTCGTTTTAGTAGTTCTACATTTTTCATCTTATTTTCGGATACTTGTTTATAATTTGTCATAGAAAGTCGGACCGAGTGGTGCAAGGTGGTTGTACTCATTATTGTTTTTTTTTCGTCTTATTTCATTATTCTCCTTCTTGCTTAAGGGTATTTGCTACTCCATTTGAAAATAAATAGGATTTCGAATAAACATGGTTTTATGTTAGAAAATTAAAAAAGAAACAACTGAAGTGAAAAAAATTGATAGGTTGATGATCTAGTTTTTGAGATTTAAGTGATTGAAAATTTGGCGGGAAACCGAACTCCTCTGAATTTTCATAAGATTAACATTAACAATGTTTGACCATGAATGAAGATGACAGAATAAATACAATCCAATGGAATTTTAACAGAATGTTCACAAAGATGTATAAAATGAAATTATGGAAAAAAATTGAGGGTCAATGGGCAAAAAATTATAATACTATTAAATGGATGAATCCCGAGGATTCCGAAAATCTGACAAAAACCTCAGAACATGAGGAGCGAACCTCCTTAAAAGGTTAAAGGGACAGATTTACTTATTCACAAAATAGTATGCTAAAATTTGTAAAAAAAAAATCGTGAAGTATGATTTCGCGGTGTTGCAGAATAGAGTGATTTATTTAGCAATTTATGTAAAATCAACAACAAGTGCCATAATTTACAAAAATGTAGATACGTGCATTTTGGCGTGCAGGGATCAGAGTACTTAACACATAAATAATTACAACTTTACAACTATAATTACAATTTCACAAATTATCTTATCCCGAAAAACATGAAAATTGGTAGTTGTGGGACGAGTTTATCACATGTCATGTGAAAGGCCATTTTCTTCCTTTATCATTTTTAAATTTTATCATTGTTATTATTCAGTTCCCCAATGTTTGACAGCTGCCTTAATTTACTTAGTTTGTTTTATTTAAAAAAAACCCTAAAATTTTGAAAAGCCTGCGTTTTATAAGACCTAAAAATTTAATATTAACCGGCTTCGGTCAATATTGATTTTTAGCTTTTATTAACACTTACATCAACCTCTACAAAAGACCGTATAGTATTATGCTTCAATTGCCTGTGAGTTAATATAAAATCAGGACAATATGAACATTTCGAAAAATTCCTGTGGATTAGGGAGAGGGTTTTTTGTAAATGCCATAAACACTTCCTAGCCAAAAACAAAACTTTAAGAAGTTTTAGAAATTATCTGTTTCCATACTGTTTTTGGTTTGTTATGAAAAAAGATAAATGAGGCTTCATTCCGTTTATTGCACTACGAAGATGTCATTGGTACTGGATTTGGTTTCCTTTTCCGATATTTTTGGTAATGAGTACTTCTTATTTGACTACTTTCTGATTATGCTGCTGATGAGATGTTAGACGTGTACAGTATAACGAAATTTACTGTTTATTATACAACTTCGGTATATTTGTATTTATAAGACAGTTGGTATGACGAATAACGTAAATGTACTCATCGTTTTGTTCACAGTAACTTCGGTATTTAGTTATTTGTCATTCGTCTTGTAAGAAGAATTCAAATCATTAGTGAGGCTCAATCGTGATGTTTTTTTTAAATCAAGGATTTCTTGAAACCGAATTTAATTGAAAAACCATTGTAGAATTAATGAATTGGTAAAAAGAAATATATATGTTCGTGTGCTTTTAACAGAGACACCAGACATTAAAAATTAGGCGGGCAATGAATTTCTATGGATTTTCTCTTAATTTAACATCAGGATTATTTTTTTTTGTCTAAAAGCTAGGAAGTTATTTCAAGAACTTAATGAAAACTTGTCATGTGTCTTATTTTGGCCTATAGAAGACATTCATGAAATAAAAAAGTTGGGTCAGTGTGAAAAATTCTTTAAGCCATTGAACTGGAAGAAACCAGAGGAGTTCCGAAATCTGATACAAATTCAAGAATGTGATGAGTGAGCCACCTTAACACTGCCGAATATCGAAAGATTTTTATTTTTCTACGGAATT